>SNQJ01S0017060.1:80808-91597 GCA_010110895.2 Picea sitchensis | reverse complement strand
AAAGGTTGGGGGTATGGGAGTCTTAAATAACCGTCTTCGCCTATGCCATTCATAGATATGGTCTGAAATATGAGTGTTGGTACCTTGGTGTAAAGTTGACAAAAGTTCAAGGCCAACATCGTAATGAACAGGTAGTTGAAAATGGTTAAGAAAGGCTAGCACTAACTGTTGAAAAGACCCATATGTCCCCCTAGGTAGCACAATATACCATTGTGACGCAATCCTGATAAGAGTGTGCTAAAACAATCATAATCTAATAGAATCGTGATTCAAAGAATTCGATGAGCACCAGAGGTGAAAAGTAGTGACGTGATCACTAGGGTCCTCGTCATTCTTACCCTCAAGCTTTGGAATGTCTGACGGAAGCTTGGTGGGGACAGGGGGCCATGTGGGATCATGACTCACCAGGTCATTCATTAGTTTAGACAAATCTAGTAGATTAAGCATGGCCAGAAAGGGAATACGGGGTTGCGACACCTGACCCCATCCTCCCACAAAAGACTGAGTATTAGGAGTTGTGTTCCATCCAGGATTCTGGTAAGGACCAGAACCTTGTCCTGAATTAAAATACCCTCCTCTGGGCATCATTCCAACATGAATGTTCTGATAAGGGTTATGAAAATTGCCCCTAGTTGGATTAGCTTCAAACCGAGGGTTGTTAAAACTGCCCCCAACTGGATTAGATCCAGGTTGGGGGGTGCCCAAAACATAAGACTGACCTCCTCCGAGTGGGAATCCGGAGGATTGAAGTGGATTCGTTATGCCAAAAGTATTGGTCGAATTCGGCACCAAGGGGATAGGGATATAGGGCAGAACTTTTCCGCCAGCTTGGTTGTTCCATCCAACCGTAGAAGGATTAGACTCGGGGTTAAGAAAAGGGACACTTCCTACATTAGGATTCGCTTGGGGAACATGAGAGCTACCAAATGAAAAGGGAGTGTAAGGAGGTGTAGTGCCCCTAGGTCCAAGGCTAGCATTATGGCCAGCAACTGGGATGGCAGTCGAAAAATGTGAAGTGAAACTCGGCATACCATAACAAAATGGACTAGTACCCATGGGGATGGTCTGAACATTGTAACTCGGCGAGTGGCCAAAACCGCCAAAAGGGTTAGAGGCAATAGACGAAGCATTCACTACGAGCTGAGCAATAGTACCGGTGTAGGCCTCCAACACTGCAACTGTAGCGGTTGTAGGTGTCGAAGGAGTGCATTTAACTATAGTGGGATTGGGAGTTGATGAACTCCTAGTGTTTTTAAGACTAGACTCAATACTCATCCTTGTGGGATCACAAGTCTGAAAAGTGGATGTGTGTGTACCACTCCCGATAACTCTACGCATTTTAGAAGGCAATAGCTCGAAGACCAGTGGTAACTGTAACAATCGACGGGACCTGTGAAGAAGCTGGTCCGACTCCACGATGACTTATGACTCTCAACAAATAAAAAGATATCCTAAGGCCAACTAGTAATCAAAGAGCATACCAAAAAGTCAAATGACCAATATGCATGCAAACGGGCTAAAGAGGCTGAGTGGCCTCCCTCGCTAAAGAAGGTATGCCTCGTTCAGGAGGGACCTGAGACTCCTTGCTAAAGTTTGGAGGTAACAGAATTAGTTATAAGGGCCCTCGTAAGCTTAACAACCAGTCGGTCATATCCCCCCGGAGAGGTAATCTTCCATAAAGGTTGCGTGTTGTTTGACCCCTATCTGACCCAGGATACAAGCAGAATAACCCCTGCAAGTAACCTATGAGAAACCTAAGTCAAGCAACTAATCAACCACTATATAACCGATGCACAGGCGAATAGTCATAATTCTGGATTACCGTATGGGTAGGGTAGCAAAGCCTGAAACCTTGAAAGTACCGCCTCTCACAGAGGTATGGATACTAGCAACATCCCCAAATATGAATAAATCCACAAAAATATCTATGATGCTAGGTGAGTATCCAGGGGTTATTGCTTCAACAAACTTCGCGCGACCTCATGGTTAACTCTGATGTGAGCAGATCCTCCTGATATTACCAATCATACAATGGATTTCTCAACTCCCTGTCTCAGACACATATGTTGATTTAATTGCCTTGGAGAAGTTTATTCAAAAAATCCTATTCCAAGGCACTAAATCCTAGGCTAGTTTGTGCACCCTAAACAATAAAATCGTTACTAATCAATTTTAGTTTAAAGAGTAAATTTTATTGGTCGTGATTACTCAAAAAGGTATGGAAATGAAACTCATGGTGTTATGACTCTGCATGAAAATAAAAATAAATATAATGCAAAGCCTAACTTTAACTTTTCAATGAATGATATGCTAAATAAAAATAGTGAAATCTTCAATTTTAACTCTGCAACTCAGAAGTAAAATGCAATCTTTCACTAAATGTGCTAAGCTAATGATAAAGGTTCCAAGACAAAAATACCAACCAATGCAAAATACCTGGTTTTTTTGTATTTTCAATGTATTAAAAAGAAAATGCATGGACCGATAAGCGACTTGATATATAACTTATATTGTGTATAAAAGCAATCACTCGAGAAGAATACCAAGCAGCTAAGTAGACAACCCAACTACCAAGGACAAATCAAAAATGGAAAACAAAGAGAAAGACGTCGCCCAAAAATTCAACTCCAAACAGGTTTCCTTTCATCCGAGATAATCTTAACAGGCACCACAGAGACCTAAGAAGGCTCAGTGATCCTCAAAACCTACCCAGGAGTCACTAAACCAAGCAAGCAAGCAAGGGGAAGTGGTATATGTAACTATTCAAGAGAAAAGGGCGTATATACGCCTCTTGCAGTGGGACAACAAGCGTGTATACACAGATGTCAGGGAAAAAAGGGCGTATATGTTTTAAAACAAGGCTAGGCAAGGGTAAAAGGTTGAAAAACTCAAACCCAGAGTGAACATACTCTGTCCAACTGTGATACGACAAGAAACACAAAGGAAAAAGAGCAATGTAAGAAGAAAAAATACTTCAACCCCTAGAAGGAAGATCTATCCCCAGCGGAGTCGCCAATTCTGTTACAAGGGAAAAACTCTCTATGGCCAAGGGTAAACCAAAACAGATAGGTATGACTGCAGAAATCAACTCAATTCCAACATGTGCTATATAAACTAATGTGCAATACGAGGAAGAAGCCTACCTCGATCCAATCGTTTGATGCCATTCCACCGTTGAGCACTTTGACCCAAAGCTTTACACCTGCAAGAAGTTCTCAACAAACAAGCAATGCAAGTATATAGTGACAATATATAAAATGAGTTAGCACATCAGATAGAAAAATCCATTAATAAACATTACAAACATGCCCATGGATAATAATCATATATTTGCAAGATATCGATAGGACGAGAAAGGTGTATTTCTATTAATAATTGATCAACAAAAGTATCAACATTACATACTTTCATGTCGGCACGGTTCGAAACCAAGAAACCAAGTTCCTTCCAATTGGGTCTCCACCACTTCAATCCTCCACCAAAGGAAAGCTCATAGAAAAGAGGTAATGAGGTCCTCTCGACAATAAGGAAAGAGCTTGGGGGTTGGACACTGTGTTCAGACTTGAGGGACAAAGGGATGCAGACTCAATATGAAGTAATTTCTCCAAAGTAACTTTGCTCTCAAAGTTGAATGCTTTCTCCTTCTTTTTCCATAGCTCAAAATTGTTCTCTTATAGCCTCCAGAATCCAACTGAAGGGCCGAGTCGGAACGTTTCCAATATATGGAAGGCCAAAGATCAGAGATCTTCTGTCGTGACATGGAAACTCGACCTCATTTTGTATTTTCTAGCACAAATCCCGATATACGCGAGTTGTAGTGGAGCAAAAAGTGTATACGCATCTTGCAAAGCAGTTAGGGAGAGTATATGTGGAAAAATATATATTTTTGGCTCTGGATTTATCAAAAAGGGGTTGATAATTTTGCATAGGGAAATGGAAAAAGGCCCTCTATGCAAGATAGCAATGGTGAGGCAAATCTTGCTATAACACAACCTTCTTGTAGGAGTCCAACACTCTGAAACTAGATTGGTTTGGTGTAATCCAGATTATGAAAGGTGACATCCTTTTCATATCTAATACTGGTTATGTGGTTGTTATTTCTGATTTCTTCCCAAGGTCTGATGATCCATTTGGAAAGAGGAGGTTGAACGTCATTTGTTCTTGAATTTGGAGATGGCTCATTGAGTTGTTGTTGCACTGGCTATTAATTTGAATAGGCATCATCATATTCTTCATCTTAGAAAAAAGGGTTCTGAACAGGGACTATTTCAGAATGTTGTCGCAAATTCTTTCGCTCAAGTTCATCGTAAAGAAGACGAGTTTGAGTTTGCAGCAGTGTTGCTTTGGCTTGCAAAACTTGCAAATAGGCCACAACAGACTAAAGAGTGGTTTTGTCGATGGTGATTGTATTTTTGACAAGAGAGAGGATTATAGTGTTCATTAACTCTAATAATTCGTCAACTCGAGCCATTTAGAGTCGCAGGTTTCTTGCAAATCCACCTAGACTTTACAATCACATGCAAACTCAATTGTGCATACTTAGCAAATGAAGGGTGTCGGTTGCTACCGAAAATGCACCCATTTAAAATGACTTCTCTTGTTGGTTGATTATTTTCATATACAACTTGTCCTCTCACCAGAATAAATCATATTTCAATCTTCACAAACCCTAATTTACTAGTGGGTATGCCTACTAGAATATTACCAGAAGCGAGAAAGACCTCTAGTGGAAAAAAAAACTTTCAACAACCCAAGATGGGTATCAATATTTTAATGCAAATTTTTATTTCAAATGTTGCAAGGAGTTAGGATGTGAGTGGATTGACACCAGTACACCTACCAAGACATTGTTCTAATCTAGTAGAGCGATTCTACTTCACTTTGAGCTATTTTCAAAGTTGATAGAAGGATTGATGCCTCGATTTTATAAATGAAGGAGGCATGAATTTATGTATCCACACACAAATAGGCTTGGCTTCAGTTCTATTGTTTTTGTCTTCGAAGGCATCAACAAACAATTCATAGAGACTCCTAACACTTCTGTTGAAACATTACAGGAATAATTCATCCATATATAAATACTTAAACATTAAAGGAATGACTCATCCTTATAGAACATACATGAATGAATGAATGTAAATGATAGCTCAGCGGCTGCACTATTTTCATAACAAACATATCACGTTTCTACCTGCTCCAATGCGACATCCATATCGAGACCATTTTGTATTTTTTTTACACTTTTCTGCACATGGAATATTCCCACTAGTGCAACCCTAATATTTTAGCTCGAAACCCTAGAACAACATATTGATGCAAAGGAAGGTGCTCTGAAGGGGATGTCATATTTTCCTTCGAGGAGTATGATCAATATAGCATGGGCAGAAAATACCAGCCAACATTGATATGGGAAGAGAACTACAACCTACAACTAATGTTGATATGAGAAGAATGATAACAAAATATTTCAAAAATAGTCATTCCAAACACCATAAATATCCTACTGCCTCAAGATGATGCAAGAGATATGTGTTCTATTCACCCTCTTGATGTCTCCCGTCTCTCAAAAATCTCAAAAATGACAGGAAAAACCAAGAAGACAGTTAAATCGTTCACCCATGCCATGTCAACTTAAAACCCAACATTGGAAGGGTCAAGGCATATTACCTGCGTGAAAACATTGACGTCTTGCTCGAAATTATATTCCTTAAAGGAATCAATAGCTTGCCACTCAAGATCCTCGATCATTGTTGCACTTTAAATTTAGGTGTGTTCTGCATCCAACAAGTAGATGACGTGAGGAATCCTCAATAGCATATGCGAACGACTATCAACAACTATCAACAAAGAATAATGGACAGGTTAGCTTAGAAAACGCTATATTTAGGGAGAGGAACATTTATTTCTTTTCCCTAACGCCTATGTAGAGATGCAAGATTATATGGTAGATTGAGGTAGATATATACATACTAGCATGCATAAATGAAGACATCCAATAGAATAAATGAGGAGAGACGTTTCTTGACCATATCTCAAATCAGGCCTAATAACCAAGGTCGCTCTAATACCACTACTGGACTCGCGTTTTAGATAAGGGGTGAAGTGCATTTTATTAATCATATGATACATGCATATACATCATAATGGCCATTGGATTTGTATTCCAAGGTCTCTTGGACTCCCTACAATCGTTACACAAACTTGAATATTCACATTCCATGAAGTTCGTAATCTTAACGGATTACATTTCCAACACAAACAAATGAAACAATAAATCATTAACAACACAATTTCCTAGGGAAAACCCTTCCGAGAGAAAAACCCCACACTCTAAAGCACACTCAATGTATTTTTAGAAACTAAATAGTTATGATATAGATTATCTATTCTTTCAACAAGAGTTTTCAGTAGTAGCATAGTTATGGAGAAATTTTGGCAACATAACAATAAGATAAAACTTACACACTCTATTTTTCTCCATCCCTATCACTAAATAAACATGCATRATAAAACCATGAACCATTTATGGTTTTCCTGGAAACCACCAAACGTTATTCCATCCAACTACTCTGTATTTTTTCCTTGCTCCACTATAACATTTATTATTTTCTCCACTACAACATTGTAAGGTGTATGGCCAAACCCAATGATTTGATTTGGATCTTAGAAATCCCAAACCCAACATAAAAGAATCAAAATTTTGGCACCACATTCTGTGAGACTATTTGAGACAATATAAAGACTTTTCTAACTTGCAAACAAATGATTCTTTACCTTTTTCAACATAGTGCTTGGTTGTGTCATATAGATCTCCTCCTTCAAGTCACCATGTAGGAATGTTGTTTTCACATCCATCTATTCTATCTCTAAATCAAAGGTTGTTTCTATAGGAAATAGGAACCTAATAGATGTTAACTTAGCAACTGGGGAAAAGATCTCACCAAATTCTATTCCCTCAACTTTGGAATATCCTTTTTTGTAAGCAACCTTTCCTTTTGCATTTTAACATTTCCATCTAAATTATTCTTATTTTTGAGCACCCATTTAGATCCAATGGGTTTCCATCCATCAGGAAATGGGACTAAGTTCCATGTATCATTATTTCTAAGTACAGCCATTTCCTCATCCATGGCCAATCTCTAGGACTCCTTATCTTCCATCTCAATTTCCTCTTTCACGGTTCTAGGCTCATCGATGTTAGCAAATACAAACAATATGCATATGAAATCAGACGGACTATAATTATACCTATCTGGTTTCCTTCTTTATTGAGTGGAACTCTTTAAAGTTTGAGGTGGGTTTTCTTCCTCATCTTTTGAACTCTTTGAACCCTCCTCGTCATAAGGTCCATCATGAAATTATTGTCCATTTTTTTGTTCAACTTTATCAGTCTTGGGTGGTAGTTAAACCACTGACTTCTTCTCCTTATCTTCAGACTACACCACTATGGGAGAAGACTTAACTTCTTTGAAAATAACATTCCTTCTATAGAAAACATTTTCAGCCACTAGATCAAAAAGATTGTACCCTTTCACACCAATTCCATATCTAATGAAGATACATTTCAAAACCTTGTTATCCAACTTCGATTTCTTTGATTTCTTCTCCTTAGGCACATGATCATATGCCTCACAACAAAAAACACAAAGATGCTAACATGAGGGCATATTACCTATCGAGACTCTAGACCTCCATAGGGGTCTTATCGACAAGATATGACATGGGATACTTTTCAATCAAGTAACATGTAGTAGAAACCACTTATTCCCATAACTTCTTCTCTAAGTTGACTCCACTAAGAATATTCCTAGCTCTATCCATCAACATTCTATTTTATCCTTTCTACAACTACATTCCACGGAGGGATATATGGAGTTGTATTATGTCTTTCAATGCCATCCTCTTTACAAAAAATATCAAAATCTACAAAACAAAACTCACTGCTATTATTAATCCTCAATGCCTTAATTTTTCCTACAACTCTAATTTTCTAGGAAAGATTTAAGCTCCTTAAACTGAATTAAAACCTCAGATTTAGTTCTAAGAAAATATACCCACGTCCTTCTATAATAATCATCAATGAATGACACCCAATAAAAATCCTTAGAAATTGAAGGAACTTTAACTGGACCTGATACATCAGAATGAATTAGGTCCAACAACCCATAAGATTTGTGAGAACTAGAATAAAATTAAACACGATTCTATTTTCCATATATGCAACACTTGAAAAAATCAAATTCAAGAGCAAAATCATTGAATCCATTAACAAGAAATTTGTTTTTCAAGGCACATAAGAACTTCTCACCTATATGACCCAATCTTTGTGCCATAGCATTGCCTTCTTTGTAGGTAACTTTATTTCTGAAGTTTAGGAGGTTTCAATTGTGAAGGTTTGGATCCTATAGATCTCTCCACTATCGAAATTGAAGAACTATTACACTCAATAGTGCATGCATCAAGAGGAAAAATTTCCCACACGAACACCCTTAGTGAGTACCATAGCTCCTCAAACCATATTACACCCTTTTTTTAGAGAAAACAACCTTCACACTCACATCATTAAGTGTGATTACTGATATTAGGTTTTGTACTAGAAACATAATGTGCAAAACTCCATTGATCCCCATTACTCTTCCATCAGGGAATTTGATCAAGACTCTACCACGACCAACTATGCTAAGAGGAGAGTCATCACCAAGCTATACCATCCCACCATTGTATTTCTCATACGCTGAAAATGAGAGTTGATGAGAACTCATTTGGAAGGAAGCTCTAGGGTTTATCAACCATGTGTTGTGGCTTTCACAGGTTGCCAAAGTTGTAACAAAGGTATCTCTACCATCCTATTGAGAATATTTTTCATACTCATCATCAAAATAATTATTTTCCTTTGTATTCTTCTTCTTCTCTTCCTTCCAGCCCCTTCTGAAGTTCCCAACCTTGCCATAGTTCCAACATTTTTCCTTGGACTTTCTAGGAGACTTATGTCTCCGATGGGATTTAGATCTACCCTTTTCTCTTTTGTTTTTTTTCTCTTTCAATCTCCCATTACCATCCGAGGCCTCATTGGTGGATTTAAGAGATTTTTACATCACCTCCTCTAAGAGTAAAGCATCCATGACCTCATCAAGCACCAATGTCTTTATAGTGCTTCCAATGGCCATTACCAAGTTTTCCCATGAATCTGGCAAAGAACACAAAAGGGTCATACAATGATCCTCCTCATCCATCTTCACTCCAACTGAGATCAACTGGGTCACAATAGTATTAAATGCATTCATATGCTTGACTACATAATCACCTTCACCCATTCTCAGGGAAAACAAAATATTCCACATAAAAAGTTTATTAACCAAGGATTTAGCTCGATATAAATACCCTGACTTCTTCCAGAGAGCTACTGCATTTTTTTCTTCAGAAACACTCAGTAATACTGAATCAATCAAATAGAGCCTAATAAGGCTTATTTCCTTTCTCTCCAACACCACCCACTCTTCATCTTTCATACTAGTGGGTTTGGTTCCAAATACTACAACCCATAGATCTCGATCTACAAGAGGATCCTTCATGTTGAGTTTTCATAGCTCAAAGTTAGTGCTATTAAAATTCTCCATTTCTAATCTAGATGTGCTCGTTGTTTCCCTACAACAAGATATCCTTCTATGCAATCTCTCACTCAAACAAAGATTAGATCAAAAAACCTTGTCCATAACACTTTGATACCAAATGAAAGGAAGCAGAGATGCAAAATATGCTTCCTACACTAATCCATGAGAGAAGAATGTGTAGAAATTAAATAAACATAGAAGTTGCAAAAAAATGAAACAACAAACCATTAACAACACAATTTCCTGGGGAAAACCCTTCCGAGAGAAAAACTGCACACTCTAAAACACACTTAATGTATTATTCAACAACTAAATGGTTACAATACAACGTATCTATGCTCTCAAGAAAGATAAAACTTGCACACTCTATTTTTATCCATCCCTAGCACTAAATATATAGGCATAATAAAACCATAAACCATTTATGGTTTTCCATTTCTACATACTAGAAACCACGAGCAAGTTATTCCCTACCACTGCTATAGGTTCATTATGTGTCCTTGCTATGCATTTATTCCTTCCTACATCTCTACATTTATTTGGTGCTCTAGTAGAATATTTATTATTTACTCCAAGCAAGAAAGATCTCAAGTGTGGCTCTATAGATCAATTGAGCTAACCCACTATATATATTCTACATGTTTTGTCTAATTATTTAATTTAATTTAACTTAACATGTTTTATTTAATTATGTATTTAATTTGATATGTTTTTATGTATTATTTAAATATTATTTATAATTAAGTTATATTGAGATTTTATTTAAATGTAATTTATAGTTAAAGAGATAAATTACAATTTGATTCACTTCGACATGAACTTAAAGACAATGAAATTATTTGAACTTCATGAATTCGATGGACGAGCAAAGGCCACATCACATAATATAGAATATAGTTAATATTAGACCTAAAATTGCTACTTTTGTTTCAAATGATACAAAACGCAAGGGTTGATCTGACCAAATCAGTTTGGAGCAATCTTTATTTCCTCTTTTCAGGCAAAACAAAATGGGTTTGAATCTGGCCAGATTTTCAGGGGTAGCCTGAGTTTGGCATGAATCAAAGTTCTATGCATTTCAAAAAGTTCTATAAATCAAAGTTCGACAAGCTTGGATTGGATTTCCTTAAGTTGTGGTTGTACCTCGTCCAGTTGCTAGAGGATGTCTTCCCTCACCT
>SNQJ01S0017060.1:46042-60500 GCA_010110895.2 Picea sitchensis | reverse complement strand
ACTAAATTGTGAATTTTTGATTGGCTAAGAAGGTTCATTGGACTAATAAGCCTGGTTGGAGGTGACTATTATAAAAAGATAATTAATAAAAAATACATAAAATTTTAAAAAATCATAAAAATGCCATGTGTAGCTTTGCATTAATAGTTCATTGACTAAGTATTGTTGTGACTATTATAAAATGAAAATTAATAAAAAAAATACATAAAAGTTAAAAAAGTCATAAAAATGTCATATGTAACTTTGCATTAATAGTTCATTGACTAAGTATTAATGTGACTATTATAAAATGATAATTAATAAAAAAATACATAAAAGTTTAAAAAATTATAAAAATGCCATGTGTAGCTTTGCATTAATAGTTCATTGACTAAGTACTGTTTTTCATTAATAGTTTATTGACTTTGGAGGTGACTATTATAAAAAATATAATTAATAAAAAATACTTAAAAGTTAAAAAAAAATCATAAAAATGTCATATGTAGGTTTGCATTAATAGTTCATTGACTATGTACTATTTTTGCATTAATAGTTCATTGACTATGTACTATTTTGCATTGTTTCTCTTCTCAAAGAAAATGAATGTCATTAAATTAGATATCAATAACAATTTTAAGTTTTAAAAAGAGTTTCTTATTTGTCTTAAAATTTTTTTCTCAAAATTTAAAGAATTTTTCATTTTTGTATGGATCATGAACACATAGGTTTATGTAAAGCATTTGTAATATTTTATAAAATACTAAAAGTTGTTTTTTTAATAATAACTTAATTATTTTTTAAATTGTAAATCACCATGTAAAATTTGAAATGTTAAATATAGTCATATTTTTAAATACATTATTTAAAAAAAACAAAATTACAATTTTGAGAATTTTAATACTTTAAAACAATAGTTCATCATAAATTTCTTGAGAATTTTAATACTTTAAAATAATAGTTCATCATAAATGTGATTATTATGATGATAAGGTGTTATTCATCCATATTCATGACCGAAATAGACATTTTGTACTGTAAACACCAACTTAAAATAATAAAATATTGTATAAGTCCCTTTTAGGAATTTAATAATTTTTAATGTTGAAAACATATCTCAATAAAATATTCACATTACCACTTAATGATAGTATAACAACAATACATAGCGTATCTTCCATTAAAAAATGTTTAAAATTTAGACATTTGTATAAAGAAAGAGAGATAGAATATTTAAAAATAGAAATAAATGTTAGAGTAGCATTCAAATTTATTTTAATTAAGTTCATCCATTGGTGTGGAGTGTCTTGGAACAATTTCAAATTTAAATTCATTCGTTTTTTTTTGTAAGTAAGAAGTTTTATATATAAAGGCCTTCAAAAACCAAAGATAAAGGTACAAAAAACAGAAATTAGCCGGACTGTAGTTACTGGACTGCCCCAATACAGGGGAAACCAGTCCAGCCAGCCGGGCGAGTCAAGCATAGGTAGTTTAACCGTCTGATGTATCATCCTCAAACTAACTGAACAACAGCTGAACAGAGAAAAAGTAGTGGAACTAGAAAAACCCCTATAGACTTAAACATTTGGCAAATAACCTGGCCAGGTGGCATGAACAGCCTCGGACCAAGGTTCTTCTTCGACGAATGTCACTTGGTCTGCCCACTACATTCCAGCGTCCATGTTGCTCTCATCTCTGTCGGCAACTGGTGAGGTGTCCTCCAGCGCGTGTTGTCCTGTGGTCTCCTCCACGCTCATATCCTCATGCTTGGCTTGCTCCATCACATTCCCTGTTGAGCTCCGCGTCTGGGCGTTTCCCTCGCTGGTCTCTGCATGGAGTTCTGCTGTTGAATCCACACCTGCCAGGTCCGGGGGAAAAGCCTCTTGGAGGGAGGAAATGATTTGAAGGAGGGCCACAACTTTGCCATCCGTGGTCTGCAGACGAAATTGGAGGTCCTCCACCCCCTGACGGAGTTCGAAGACCAGTCCAAAGATAATGGTGAGGCTTTCTCTTAACTGTGAATCAAGGAACGAGTCCGAAGATTGGTTCTTGTTGTTTCTAGGCCGACGAAAAGGAGGAGGCGTTCCCATGGGCATCCTAGAGGAGCCAATTGCTGGTGCGTGAGAAAACTCGACGGTTCTGAGGAATGGGGGGACCAGAAGGTGTCGTGAGGAGGAACACGACGGTCTGGAAGTGATGGTTAAGCCATCAAACTGGGAGACAGACAGTGTGGGGGAGGCAGGAAGAGATGGCTCGGGCTGGAGGGGCTGAGAGGAGCAAGTGGAGGGCGACTCAGGGGGCGAGATAGAAGGCCGGCGAGGTTTCCATGGAGAGCCTTTGTGCGGCCGCCCCCTTTGACGTGGCATCAGAATGGTCGAGTGAATGCAGAGGTGGAGTGCCTGGAGATATGTCGGAGCCACAATCAACATGAAGGTCCAGCTCGAATCAGGCCAGGGCGATGGGGGGGAGAGCCAGTCGGGTCGCGAGCGGAGGCGAGAGGCAAACACAAACAACCGGGCCATGGAATAGTTCATAACAGAGATGAATGCAATAGAGTTAAAGCCTCTGCAGCGTAGTAATGGCATATTAATGCAGGATCGGGGTGGTGGGTGAAGGCACGAGCTCGTCACATATCTCCTTGCCTCGTTGGCCGGTCCTTTCCTCCTCCTCATGCCAGGTGGTCCGCACTAGCACCCCATCCGGGGGAATTTAAATTCATTTGTTGGTGTAGTGGTGGCTCCAAATATAAATTTAATTAGGTTTATGTGTTGCTTGGAGGTGGCTTGAATGGTTAAACAAACTTCAAATTTAAAACTATTGACACAATTGACATTGACCTTTTGGTGAAACTTAAAATAACATTAAACAAAAAAAATGAGTATAATTAAACACTCGATAGTTTAAAAACCTTTATTGTATTTATCAATTAACTAAATAAAATGTAAATATAATCCTAAGACCGGGACTAGCTACTTTACAACTATTATCCTTATTCAATTTTAAATGAATCTAAGTTTTAATATATATATATATATATATATATATATTAATAATCATATTAGATTTAAAAGCTCCTTATAACTTTTGAAACACTTTATACCCCTTCTACAACTTATAACTTTTGAAACACTTTATACCCCTTCTACAATTGTACTCCCCTTATAACTCTAAAATTTTACGATTAGGAAATTATGTCTCTATAAAACCATTTTTGACACTAACAATAAACATGTAGTCCTCTTTTTGACATATAAGAAGATACAAATAAATGTGACTTATCAAAATCTAAGAGAAATTATTCCACCTTCAAAAGTAAGTGCTTCTAAGTTGGGTCACTACAAATAATTTACACAAACTTTTTATCTGTCTCACACAAATAAAATACAATGTGAAAGGCCCGAAAAAAAATCATTTTCAATAACTTTGAACTATACACCTTTACACTTTACAAAAGTTCAGTTCAATTATTCAATTATTCAATTATTTAACCAGCCAATGTGTTTGATAGATATGAAATTCAACTTCTCGTATACTTTAAAAAAAAACGTTTCAAGTCCCTTTAACGCGGAGAATCTCTTTAGCCCTTTTCATTATGCACAATAATACAATAATTCGAACATGAGGATGCAAATGCAAACCGTTTTATTTAAGTGTTCAACATGTTTTGTTTATTTATCTTATTAAATTTAACATGTTTTGTTTATTTATCTAAATTTTTTTTATATGTATTTATTATTATTTAAATAAAAATTATTATCAAATTTATATTAAAATTTTAAAATTTAATTATGTTTTTATAATGTATATTATTCTATTTAATATAATATAAATATTCTTTCGATGGGGTGTCAACGGGTGGGGTTTTAGACGCATATGCAGTGCGTCAAGCTACCATTCTGTCATGCAGAGGAGACTCATCAATTTGGGAGCGAGACACATGGGCTTGGATGGGATGTAGGGAAAATGGAGGATTCAACAGGGGTATGAAACCCCTAATCCTATTACTCGAGATGATGTTGGGAATTAGCCTAGTTGTCTTGCAGTGAAGTGATACGACACTAAGAGTTATGATCTAGAGGTGTGTATTAAAGAAGGTTAGTACATAAATGAAGATGGATGTTCATATGTTGATGAGGAGTAGTTTGGGTAATCCCAAAATGATGAGAATACATGAAGAAGGTGGTCTATTTCCTTTTGCGATTTGGTTTGAGGAGCAGGTTGGCTTGGAGGTTTTCTGGAGCAAAAAACGGTTCTATCAAAATAGGTGACCATGGCTCATAGGAGGGTACTCTTTAGGTAATATTTCTCATTTCTCTTCGGCTCTAGTTTGGTTATCTTTCATCCGGTCTCTGGTTTGTTTTCTCTGCGTCTCTGGTATTTTGTTTCATCACCGAGAGGAGAGGTCGATAATTCTAGTCAAAATTGGGAGGGTTAAAAGGGATTTCCCCTTTTGGCTCGTCACACTGCTAAATTTCCTATGGTTTTTGTGGAGTGGTTTTGGTTCATCCTCTGTCCTTGTTTGTGTCTATTATTGGAGATTATGATGGGTAGAGGTTCTAGCAAAGTGGGGCAGATGCATGGAGGAATACAAGTAAAGGGGGTAATGATAAGGCTTCTTCCTACTGCCCACGGGTCTCCTTGACCAAAGCAGAGAGTGACGCCTAGGAAGTGAAGCATCACTTTGTTGAGAATTCCTCAGAGGTGGTGAAACATGAAGTTAAGGCACTGAGACAGTGATAAGGGCTAAGCACCAAATGACTCTTGATGAAAAAATCATGGAGAAAATTCAGGGATGGTAGGAGGACCCAATTCACTCCAAAATTCTTCAGGATAGCAGAGACCTATTGGCTTGTGAAGACTCTAGTTTTCCAAGTCCCCGGAAAAAGCAAAGAGGAGCAACAATAAAGTCTCCATACATTAAGAATTTTTGAGGATAAGTTTGAAGCAATGTGTCAGACGGTTTTCAACATAAATATCATTGTTTCAAAGGTGGAAGAGGAGGCAAGCAAAGGAAAAAAAGTGAAGGGCTCGTCGAGCTCAGCTGGAACCCAAGCCAACCCCACAGTGCTAGACACAGATCCGCATCCCTTAGAGGCCACCCAAGAGGAGGCTAAATACCTAGAACCGATGTTGTAGGTGGTGGAGGAGGAGAACACCCCTTCTCCCAATGCTTGACACCTGGTTTACTCATGTTTTTTTTGCTTATCTTTGTTTTTTCTATCACAGACAACTATAAGCATTTATTTTAGTCATTTTCCGTTATGAACAATTTCTAGTTGAAAAACTCACTGATGCTTGACATTAAAATTTTGATGATAGTCACCTGGTACGAGACTTAGTTTCCTTTAAGATAGGTCCCCCCAATCTTGGGATGTAACACCACTTTTGTATATAATAGAAAGTTGAAGTGGTATGTTTTTAGTTTAATATATATATTTATGTTTTTTCTTTTATATATTTGAAGTTTTTATTAATATTTTATTTGGAAAAAAATATTTTGTAATTTTTTTTAACATGGTAAAATTTATAATGGTATTGTGGATAATTATTATTGGTTATTATCAAAATTGACTTATTTAAGGAAAATTAATCCACATGAAATAATCATCTAGTAATTTATAAAGAGATAGACTTTCACTCATACTAGATACCCTTTTTTTAAGTTTAAATAGAAAAATATAAAAAATTATATAAACTTAATTGAAAAAAAAAACATTCAACTCTGTCCTATAGACTATTTTTAACCTCGTGAACGTTAAAAATACTTTCTTTCTTTCTTTTACATTATTTTAATATCAAGAACAATATCTTCTAGCGTGCAAATTAAAGTGCAACCCTAAAGATTCTTTGGAGAGCATTCCGTGCATTTTCAAAAAAACCATATTTCCTTATAACTTCTTCCCTTTTAGTACGTTTAAGATTTCTTCCTATTTTCTTATCTCCATTGACTATTCATGGAAACTTGAGAGGTCATATGAGTATTCTTGGGAACTTGGAGTGTGAGCCGATAATTTTTTAAGAATATTATTTCTTTAATTTGTTTAAATTTTCTTTTGACTAGATATGAGAACGAGTGAAAGATTGAAACAATCTCAATGAACTATTCTTATCAATTACGGGTCAAAAAAGATGTGATAATAAAATTTATATAAATGTTATTCTTTTGGTAGATTAGATTATATGGTCAACAATTCATGATTTTTAAATTTTCTTTTGACTAGATATGAGAACGAGTGAAAGATTGAAACAATGTCAATGAACTATTCTTATCAATTACGGGTCAAAAAAGATGTGATAATAAAATTTATATAAATGTTGTTCTTTTGATAGATTAGATTATATGGTCAACAATTCATGATTTTTAAATTTTCTTTTGACTAGATATGAGAACGAGTGAAAGATTGAAACAATGTCAATGAACTATTCTTATCAATTACGGGTCAAAAAAGATGTGATAATAAAATTTATATAAATGTTGTTCTTTTGGTAGATTAGATTATATGGTCAACAATTCATGATTTATTTACATAGTGGTTGATTAAAGGGTCAACAATTAACGATTTTTTTTTTTTTTTTGTTTTGGGGGTGTTTTTTTTTTTTTGTAATATATTATATACATTAATTAAAATAGGGAAAAGGGTATACAAAATCCACATTGTCATTAGGGAAATTAGACCAATAACATTGTTTTAAGACAACTATTTATATACTTTAAGAAAGATTCTAAATTAAGACCATACTAGTGACACAGTTTGACCAGTTCAGAGACCTAATTTGCTTGAAATAGACTAGATAAGATCGCTTATAGAACATAATTAAGATAAGAAAAAATTTAAACATACTAGAAATTAGTCTAGGGAAGCTTCACCAGATCCCCGAGGTGGCTCAGGAACCGGTTGTTGGGGGATATTTGGTGGTTGGTCAGTAGTCGACAAGCTTGGATTCATAAGCTTGGATTGGATTTCCTTAAGTTGTGGTTGGGGAAATTAGACCAATAACATTGTTTTAAGACAACTATTTATATACTTTAAGAAAGATTCTAAATTAAGACCATACTAGTGACACAGTTTGACCAGTTCAGAGACCTAATTTGCTTGAAATAGACTAGATAAGATCGCTTATAGATCATAATTAAGATAAGAAAAAATTTAAACATACTAGAAATTAGTCTAGGGAAGCTTCACCAGATCCCCGAGGTGGCTCAGGAACCGGTTGTTGGGGGATATTTGGTGGTTGGTCAGCAGTCGACAAGCTTGGATTCATAAGCTTGGATTGGATTTCCTTAAGCTGCAGTTGTACCTCGTCCAGTTGCTAAAGGATGTCTTCCCTCACCTCCTTTCATTCCTGTAGTTTCTTGCCCATAAAAATTTTGATGTACCAATACAGGTCGACGGTCTTCCAATACTTGGTGACATGTGCTCTGAAACTATCTACGTCAGGGACCCAATTGCCAAATTCCACGTCAATTTCCCAATCATGGATTAAGCTCCTCTCCAGATGTATTTCCCCTTATACATTTTCTATTTCCTCGCAAATATGTGGGGGAGTAAGCACCCTGAATTCCTCTGCCGCGACCTGAGCATCCTACTGCACCTTCGTGTTTGGAAGTTCATGACTTGAATTTCATGAGCTAGAGGGGTCATTCTGGTTCTGTCTCTCTCAATGGTAGCCACAAAGACATCCTCATATGGGTGGCATAATTGAAACCCCATTGATAGTAGTGACCTAGAGTGCTATCAAATCTACTAAATACTAAATGGATTTGTGAATTTATGAAGACCAATGACTTCAATAGGAGAGTCGAGCCTCTCCTTCTACCTTTTGTGAACACTTATCACCATAATACGACCAAGACAACCTATTCTTCTACACTCACAAAGTTTCTCTCTCTCTCTCTCCAGGATCACCCTTTCTCTGTTATCATTTGAATTGTTGGTGGTCGGTATCATGGTTAAGATAGTATATGAGAAGATGGAGGAGAACGTACCGCCATTACAAACAATTAAATGTCGCATTCAATCCCTTGACTTGGGCATCATTCACATGATGCCAAGCAGTGATGTTGCTATCGTGAACCATCATCTATTCCATCCTTTGGCTGGACACATTATCATATGACACCATTTTCGATGAATCTTTCATCCATGACACCCCATATGGGGGGATGCAATCCCCTACTACAAGGTCAAAGAAGTTTGTTGTTAAGGAATCTAACCGAGAGAGGTCTCGGTGCCTGTCAAAGATATCTCGGTAGCCCAAAATTCCCTTGTTCACCATTATGTCTACAATTTAGTTAGTGGACCATATGACGTGGGAGGGTATGAGTTTCAAGATTCTTGGAAGGATAATTTTGATGCACTCCAAGGTTGCCTTAAGTCTCCAACAATTTGTTAAATTTCTCGTGGGTGAGCCTTGTTGCAATTGTTTGAGCATCCAAATGATTAATTGGGAGTCACCTTCCATCACTAGTTTGGAGAAGCCTTCTCAGTGTGCAATTCTTAATTCATGCTCAAGGGAAGCAAGTTTCATGGCATTGCGGTTATCAATGCCCATTTTTCCTACGTAAGTCCTAATGATTTTTCCTTTGTCATTCTAAAAGAATTCCCCGTAGCCTACAAGTCCTAGGTTCCCTTTTGAGGCACCATCAAAGTTGATTTTGGTGAATTCTAGGGGAGAGGGCGACCAATGATCTAGAAGGATGTAGTGGGGATGCTTGACCACCTACCTTGGGAGAAATTTGTTGGGATCAAGGTCGAGGGTTGCAAGGACAATGTGGTCTTGGGAATTTCCTTTCTAATGTTGCTCTATCCATGAGTGAATGAGGGTGGCTTCCTTGATGGCTTGCTTGACTTTGACCCATCCATTGTTGGTTTCTAGTTTCTCCATCTTGAAGATATGTATGTTCCTTTATTTCCAGGTTTCCCATACTATGAACCCTGGGAGAATTTTCCAAGCTCTATTCAGTATGGGATTATTGGTTATGCTTTAAGTCCAATTTTCAATGGTTTTTTTTATGCTAAGTCTATTGTGAATGGATATTCAAAAAATAAGAGCACCCTTATCCAAAAGAGATGTCACAAAGGGCCAAGAGTTAAAGAGGTGCTCCATTGTTTCTGCTTGAGATTTGCAAAGGGGGTAGATGGAGGGTCCTATGAGCCTTGTTTGGTGAGGTTATCCAAAGTGAGTGTTTTCCCCTATGCAAACAACTAAAGAAAGGTATAAACCTTTGGCTAGAGACATTGCTGCTATATTTTCCCCCAGATTTCTTAGTGTGGCAAATTTAGGAGATCTGCAACAATATTGTAAGCTTCTTTAAACGTGAGGTTCCCACTTGGAGAATGACACCACATGAGTTTTACAGGATGATCAATTATTTTAATTTTTTGAGAGGTTAGATCCTCCCAAAAGAGATCCCAATTCAAAGGTTCAGGGGGCAAGTTGCATTGATCTTTGGGAAGCAAAGTTATCCAATGATGATCTTGGCCTGAATGATGCCAATAATGTGAAAGTTGAGATTTGTTTTGAATTAGCATCAATGTTTTGAGCTCATAAAGGTAAGTTCTTTTGCTCCATTTGGGGAGATGCAACTAAGAATCATCCCAGAAGAGGGAATATTTCCCAAAAGTAGTGTTGCTGGATTAGAGCTAGGTTCTTCCAAGATATATTCCAAATGGAGGAGCATGGGGAGAGATATCTATGTAGATTAAGTTGGACTCGATGAGGTCATCCACAAATTTGTGTTTTCAAAGTCATCCCCAAAGCRTCTAACTATTGTTTAGCTAGAGCCACCAATGTTGTTTAGTTAGTGCCACCATGTTTTTGCACCTTGGACAAAGCTCAAAAATTCTGGATCCCATAGTCCCAAACCCCCTACAAGTTTAGGGAGACAAACCGTAGACCATGAGACCAAAGTCCATTTTTTGTGCTCCTTGATTCCTCCCCATAGGAAGTTTATGTGCATTTTGTGAATAGATTTAATAATGTATTTCCAGGGGCTTCAAAAGACAATAATATGAGGCACAAGGGCATAGCGTACAAGATAGATTTTACTAGAACAAATAACTAGCCATGTAAAGAGATCTAAAAGACCAGTGGTCGAGTTTCTTTTCCATCCATGAGAGGAGATCCTTCCATGAGGCTTGTCTTAAGGAGTTGTCCACAAGTGGGGCTCCCAAGTATTTGGAGGAAAAAGTTATCCTTTGAAAACCAAGAATACGAGAGATATGATCTTGAATAGCAAGTGGTGTGTTAAAGAAGAACAATCTAGACTTACCTTGGTTGATGGAAGTTCCAGAAGCTTCCATGAAATTGAATAGGATTTTCTTGATGTTTGACCCTTTGCGAACTGTCAGAATGCCCATAAGAATGGTGTCATCTACGAACTTCCGATGGGTAGCTTCATTCTCTTCCCCATGAAGCTTTAGTTCTTTCATTTTTCCTTCAACAACTGCCACTTTGACTATGCTTCCCATCCCCTCTTCCATAAGGATAAAAAGTAAGGGAGAGAAAGGGCCACCTTGCCTAATGCCTCGAGAGGGAAAAAAGGTGTGGGAAGATGTTACACATCAAAATTACTCATTTCAATGATGACCTATTTTTGTCATTACAAGTGTCTCAAGTGTCGCATTTTAGCCACAAGTGTCGCCAATGTTGCATACATCATACAATCATCTTGTATATGTCATGTATTGAACGACATCACAAAGAACACTTGAAGACACCCTCAGAGACTGGTTAAAGAAGGAAAAATCATTTGAAAAAGAGTACAAAGCCTTTGCCTTGAGAAAGACCACTTAAAAATGAATTTTGAAGGGAAACACTCCCCTACCCACTAGCAGGGAGTGATAACACTCCTTTCCCTCCTTTGGGGGAGTGTTGTAGCGCTCTGTGCACCATTCTGGGGGAGTGTTATGCTATTGAGAAAATTAGGGGAATATCTCCCTTATCTCTGAAGTTAGTTTGATTCAAATCTGAGGTCAAGGATGAATCTTAGGGAGGATCCACAACTGATGGAGAAAGATCCTCAACCTATCCCAAGAATCTCTAAGGTGGTTAGGCCTCTCCAAGCCTATATAAGGAGGCCTCCTCATGTTAAAAGGAAGAGACATTGAAGGCATCAAACTTATGATCTCATAAGGGAGATAATCAATGAAGCATAGTCATTTTGTTTGTGGATCATTTGAGCAAGGGGTTGGACAAGGAGAGCTGGAAGAGGTTGTTGCAGATTCATCAAAGTTCTGTAAGTATCTCTATTGAGTTCTCATTAATACATGTGCTTGGCCTGTTTCCTTCAAGATTGTGTATACCTACATGAACTTGTCTTTAATGGATAGATCTAGTTTCAAACTAATCATAGTAGAATAGGAAGCATGTTTTGTCTTTGATTGGATTGCAGGACTTGTTGAAGAGCTTGAGGATCAGAACTCAACTTGGACTGGGCAAGGACAAACATCGTAAAAATGGTACATCTTCTTCCTCTTCTCTATATATTAGCTTAGCTAGGTTTAAAGGGATGTCCGTGACCAAAGTTAGCACCTTTCTGTCTTGATATCAGAGATTTAGGGTCCAAGAGGGAATCCACCTATCCGCAGGGGGATTTTCCTGTAACAGAAATTGGCAACTCCACTGGGGAACGAAGCTTTCAGTTTTGGTTTCCTTATTTGGTATTGTTTTAGCCTCTGCTCACCTTTAGATCTTATTCATGCTATGTTTTTGATTCTTAGATGTGTCGTTGGCTCTTGGATTCATCCCATACACACTGAATTTCATAATTTTCTTGAGTTTTTTTTTAGTTTTGGGCAAGTTTATGTTCTTGTCAGAGGCTAACGCTCCCCTTCCTCTACAACTAGAGTGCTAGCACTCCCTTGCATGCTCCCACAGAGCACTACAATGCTCTAGTTCTCTTGACA
The DNA here is from genome assembly GCA_010110895.2 of Picea sitchensis. Classification (NCBI taxonomy): domain Eukaryota; kingdom Viridiplantae; phylum Streptophyta; class Pinopsida; order Pinales; family Pinaceae; genus Picea; species Picea sitchensis. The sequence continues at coordinate 48,615 of SNQJ01S0017060.1, read as the reverse complement.
CCAAAGCACTGGTATTTTTCTACTAAATAACCTTTTGGGAATTGATCTTTGAGTGCAGTTTTTTGCTGATTCATCTGCTCAGGGTTATCACCATCTTAGTGTGTCTTTGTTTTAGCCTCCAACCTTTTGATTTCTAAGAATTCATGATCTTTTGTTTGGATTTTTGACATCTTTCTTCCTTACTTTGAATCACTCTTCTTCTTTGAGATTTGGAGTCGATCTACAACTTTTTTCATTTATCTGATTGAATGAAAGCTGTTGTAAGAAAATTCAAAGATATATCCAATGTTTTATTCTGATCTTTGAGGTCTTTTTTCCGAGCATTTCCTCCTGTTTGAATTTTTGGTTTTATTTTTTGCAAATTTGGTTTTCTTTTTGTTTCTTGTTTGATCACAACGAGAGGGTGTTTTGTTTATGTGAAGTTTGCTTCCAATTGCTTAAATCTCACAGATATTGAAGTTTGATTGACACAGGAAGCTTTATACCAAGCTGATTATCATTCACATTTAAACAAAAGGATATTTTTTCGCAATTGGTTTTTGGATATTAGAATGAATTTATGAATATTTTAGCATTATATTGGATTCTTGATTGAGAAACAATTACATGAGGTTACTGCATCTTAGTGTTTGACAGTGAAAATAAATTTTTTCTCCTTCCCTTAAATAGAAATTTATTGAAAGAAAATATTGTTTATCATTTCTTATGCACTTTTTGGGAATTGAGTCATAATATCATCAATTTCACTCTCATACATCCTTGAGTAAAGAACATCTGCAAAATCAACGCTAATTAAAATTGATCTAGAAATTTTGTTTTTAGAATCCTCCACCAACATTAGACTAGGATTAGTGCTTTGGATTAGACTGTGAGTACAAATATCCAAAGAATTCAAAACAAACATTAGCATCTTGCGATAGGGAGAGAAAATCCAATTTTTGTATAAGCCTTCTGGGATCCCCCTCTCACACAGGGGTTACGCACGAGGTCATGTTCGAGAGAGTTACAAAGATTATCCCTTCGTGGCTTAATTGTTCATAGTAGTCAGATCGTATATTGGGGGTTATTATTGAGGTTCAACTATCTTCATTTGGTCTCGGTGCTTCGTGAATTCCAAATCTATTCGGGGTCCTTTGGAGTTCTACTAGTCCACTTGTCCTCAGTTCTCTCGAAGGATTTCAGACTTGGTATCCTGCCCATACGTTCAGACTGTTGGGTATGTGTTATATTCTTTGCATGTGCAGTAGTGTCTGAGCATATGCATCGGGCGTGCAGGGGGGCTAGAGGGGGGGCCGCATGGCCCCCCTTTTGGGGGTTCAGGGGCAACGCCCCGGAAAAAAAAATTCTGCATCGGGATCGCATTATATTTAGGTGGTTTTTCGACACATGGTTTCTTTGCCGATGGTTTTCTATTTCCGATTAAGGAATTAGAGTTTGGAATAATCCAGGTCATTGGGTTATGGTTTTGGATGCCGTTGGCTCCTATATGTATTTTGTATTGTAAACATTGTAACATGATGAATAATATAGAATATGTTGGTTTTCCCGGTTTGGGTTTCTAGGGGAAAAATCTCCGTGTAATGTTTGTATTTGCCATTGTATCTTTTATGTTCCTTTACTGAATATCTGTTTGCAGTAGATATTGTACAAGGTTAGTATTTACAGTTGGTATCAAAGCTTTATTGGCTTCATGGGGACGCCTTTGTGGTCAAGGGTTTGGCTTGGGACTGTGATAAGCCTTGTTATAGTGGGAGATCTGTGGTATTGCTTTTTCAGGTGAAAAGAAATGGAAAGCAATTCGAAGATGGAGATTGATAATTTTAATGGGAAAAGTTTTGAGCTGTGGAAGCTCAAGATGGAAGATCTGTTGGTGGACATAGATCAATGGATTGCGGTAGATCCAGGTACTGCACCTACAGGAACTTCTGCAGATGACTGGAAAAAGTTGGATCGGAAGGCAAATAGAATAATCCAACTATGTCTCTCTGATTCAGTATTACTGAATGTGTCAGAGGAAGCTACAGCCAAGGATTTATGGGAAAAGTTGGGGAAGTTGTATCAGTCTAAGTCCCTGGTAAATAAAATATTCTTGAGAAAGAAGCTGTATAACCTGAGGATGAGAGANTTGAATGCCTTCAATACTGTCGTAAGTCAGTTAGTATCTGTTGAGATTAAAATTTCAGATGAAGATAAATGTATCAGTTTGTTGTGTTCTTTACCAGACTCGTGGGATAGTCTGGTTATGTCCATAGGTAGTAATACAACTTCCTTGAAGTTTGAAGAAGTGGTCGCATCCTTGTTGTTGGAGGAGATGAGATGGAAGAATATGGAAGGACATAGCACAGGCGCATTATTTGCAAGAGGACGTTCCTAGGAAAAAAATAGATCTAATTTCTCTAGTGGGAGATCTAAGCCTAAGGGTAGATCTAAATCTCCCGGAAAGTTTGTAAGGGTATGTTGGTGATGTGGAAAAGAAGGACACTACAAGAAACAATGTAGATCCAAAGTTGAGAAAAAGAAGGGATCTGAAGAATCTTCTTCTACAGAAGAAAATACCTCCAAGGAAGAAGGAG
>SNQJ01S0017060.1:17077-45992 GCA_010110895.2 Picea sitchensis | reverse complement strand
AGAAGAAAATACCTCCAAGGAAGAAGGAGGGGATGTGTACTTGGCCTCTTCAAGCACACATGCAGATCATGAGGCATGGTTGGTTGACTCTGGTGCATCCTTTCATATGACTCCCCACAGGGAGTGGTTCTGTGAATATGAAAGGTATGATGGAGGTAATGTTTTCTTAGGTAATTATTCGACAACCAGAATCATAGGAAGAGGAAGAGTCAAGTTGAGGCTCATAGATGGAAGGATTAGAACACTGCCTGGTGTTATGCACATCCCAAGTTTGGACATAAATTTGATTTATGTAAGCAAAATGGACGATGCAGGGGTAAAAACAATATCTGAAAAGGAAACTTGAAGGATGGTTCGAGGAGCAATGGTGTTGATGAGGGGAGTTCGGTTTGGAACTCTGTATAATCTACAAGGAAGAACTATTAGTGATGGGTGTAATAGTTCCATTATTCCTGATATTGGAGTTTAAGAAGAAAGAACTCTTACAGTCTCTAGAGAAAAGGTTATGTTGTGGCATCAAAGACTAGGACATATCAGAGAGAAGGGTCTTCGACTACTACACGGTAAAGGTACGGTTGAAGGTATGTCTAACTGCTCTTTGGATTTTGATTTTTGTGAACATTGTCTATATGGGAAGAAGAATCGCGTAAGATTCCCCTCTAGTGCAACGAGGGCAAAATGAATTTTACAGCTAGTTCACAGTGAGGTTTTTGGACCTGTGTCGGTCCCATCATTGGGAAAATATGTGTACTATGTCTCATTTATAGATGAATTCTCGAGGAAGACTTGGATATATTTCCTCAGGAATAAATCTGAAGTCTTTGACAGGTTTAAAGAGTTTAAGGGTCTTGGTGAGAATCAAATAGAGAAAAGAATTAAGGTGTTGAGGACAGATAATGGTGGAGAGTTCTGCGGAAATGAATTTGAAGAATTATGTAAGAAGTGCGGTATAGCAAGGAAGAAGACTAATCCATATACACCTCAGCAGAATGGAGTTGCAGAAAGGATGAACATGACGTTGATGGAAAAAGAAGGTGCATGCTCAGTGGTGTTGGGTTAGGGAAAGAATTCTGGGCAGACGCAATGGGTACTGCATGTTACCTGGTCAACAGATCACCCTCATCAGTGTTGGACGACAAGACTCCACAAAAGGTATGGACTGGTAAGGAACCTTCTCTCACACATCTCAAGCTTTTTGGCTGTGATGCATATGTTCATGTTCCAATGGAAAACATGAGTAAGCTGGATAAGAAGGCTGAAAAGCGTATCTTTATGGATATAAATATGGTCTCAAAGGTTATAATCTTTGGAACGCAGAAACTAAGAAGGTAGTGTATATCCGAGATGTGGTATTTAGAGAAATGAAGGACGTTGTTAAACATGAAGCCCTACCAAGTAAGGAAGAACTAGAGAAGATAGATTTTGATTTAAAGGATCATGAATCAAACTCTACAGAAGAACATGAATCAGGAGAAGAAGATCCTCATACTCCAGTATTAAGGAGATCAGATCGAGAAAGAAGGCTATCGGAAAGGTATAGTCTATCTGATTTCCGTTCAAATTTTGCTTTGTCTATTACTGATGATGATCCTAGAACTGTCAGGGAGGCAGTGGATTCAGAGGATGGAAATATCTGGAAAAAGGCCATGGACGAAGAAATGACATCTTTGGATAAGAATGAGGCTTGGGATATAGTGGAGTTGCCAACTGGAAGAAAGCGCATTGGCAACAAATGGGTATTTAAAAAGAAGTTGAATGCAGAAGGAAAAGTGGAGAAATACAAAGCTTGGTTAGTAGCAAAGGGTTATTCCCAGGTTGAGGGAATTGATTTTGGTGAGATTTTTTTATCCTGTTGCCAAGTTAACCTCCATAATATTTTTGTTATCTATTGCTACTACATTTGATTTTGAAATAGAACAAATGGATGTGAATACAAAATTCCTACATGGGGATCTGGAAGAAGAAATTTATATGAAGCAACCAGAAGGTTATGCTGTGAAGGGAAAGAAGGAGCTAGTATGCAAGCTGAAAAAGTCCTTGTATGGTTTAAAACAATCACCAAGAATGTGGTATAAAAAATTTGATACTTATATGCTGGGACTTGGCTTCAAAAGAAACAAAGAAGATCATTGTGTGTATTTTAAATTAATTTGTGATCATTTGATTTATTTGGTCTTATATGTGGATGACATGTTGCTGATAGGAAACAACAAGGAGATTATCCAGGATGTGAAAACTCAGTTGTCCTCTAAATTTGACNTGGACAACAGTAAAAAGGGTTTTCAGGTATTTGCGTGGAACTGCTAGCTATGGATTGTGTTATGAAGGAAGATCGAGATTGGACAGAGTGGTGGATACACATGGCTTTGTGGATGCAGACTAGGCTGGAGATTTGGATCGTAGGAGATCTACAAGCGGGTATGTGTTTAACCTATTTGGAGGAGTAATAAGTTGGATGAGAAAAAGACAGGTTGTAGTGGCACTTTCAACTACAAAAGTTGAATACATGGCAACCACTCATGCAAGTAAGGAAGCAGTATGGTTACAAAGATTGTGTTCAGGTATTAGGTTGGTACAACAAGCTGTAAGGATAGAGTGTGACAGTCAAAGTGCAATTTTTTTGGCGAAGAAACCTGCTTATCATTCAAAGACAAAGCACATTGATGTTCAATATCACTTTGTGAGAGGCATGCTTGAAGAAAAGAAAGTATCATTGATGAAGGTGGACACTTTGAAGAATGTTGTAGACTCATTAACGAAATATGTGAGCACTGAGAAGTTCTCTTGGTGTAGAGGATCCATGGGCATTGTTTCCCTGGATTGTTGACTATGTAACCCTGTAACCCCCTGTATACAAAGAAAAAAACAAGTGGGAGAATGTTGGGTATGTGTTATATTATTTGCACGAGAAATAGTGTCTGAGCGTATGTGTCGGGCATGCAGGGGTTCAGGGGAAACGCCCAAAAAAAAAAAATTCTGCATCGGGACCGCATTATATTTAGGTGGTTTTTCGGCACATGGTTTATTTGCCGATGGTTTTCTATTTTCGGTTAAGGAATTAGGGTTTTGGACTAATCCAGGTCATTGGGTTAGGTTTTTGGATGTCGCTGGCTCCTAAATGTGTTTTGTATTGTAAACATTGTAACATGGTGAATAATATAGAATATGTTGGTTTTCCCAGTTTGGGTTTCTAGGGGAAAAATCTTTGTGTAATGTTTGTATTTTCCATTGTATTTTTTCTGTTCCTTTATTGAATATCTGTTTGCAGTAGATATTGTACAAGGTTAGTATTTACACGGACTGGACTGTCGACTGTACCTGCCCAGGGGCTGACTGTGAGTTGGTGTCCTTAGTAGCCATAATCTTTAGGGTCTTTACACAAGGTGGCGGTGAAGGAAAGTCTTCGCCGTACCTGGAATAGATGATGGTTAAAATCACTCAGGATCCTTGGAGGGTAAATCCACAATTACTGCGTGGAATCTTGCACCAAAGCGTAAGTCCATTAAGCAGGTCACCATTGTAACTGTTCCACCCACTCATATCCTAGCCCCTTCTTGACTTGGTCATGCGACGTTGGATTTCATCACCAACTAGTACGACCATTGAGAGAAGGTTTTGTTTTCTTGGTTTGATTCCTATATTTGATTATTGTATTTTGTTTCTTTTCTTTAGTTGGCCATAGATTTTTTCCGTAAAATATTTGGTTCGACCAACATTGACCCTCCACACCGTTCATGTAGGATGCAAGGACTACCCCCGAAAGATCTGGAGGGTTACCAACCTTTGCCTCCTAATTCACCAGAGGGATCACCTCAACAGAGAGAGGTCCAAGACACTGTAACTCTACAAGTGGAAAGAACTGACACTTTAGAAAATTTCTGATGTATTTTTGTTTCTCTTGAGGCTTTTCGCATACCTGCTGGGTATGAGAGACGTATTCTCCGGATGAATTCATCAGAAGATATTGTTGTTGAAACTTCCGGTATACTGACCGGACACCATTCAGGTCCTGGAGTCAGGGATCCCCTTTGGACTACCGACATATTTAGAAGCTCGCCTCGCACGGTGCGGGACCTTTGCAACTCAGGGGCAGGTGCTGATATACCTGCCATATCTCAATTTCCCCACACGTTTGTTACCTACACAATACCTTTAGATCATTTTGCTGGTACAACCATTGGTCCAGATATACAGTCAGTTGGTCCAGACACACAGTTCGTTGGTCCAGACACACAGTTCGTTGGTTCAGACACAAAGTCAGTTGGTCCTAGTTAGACTTTTTCTCTCCAGATGGCCCATTCTACTATGGTCCCTCACGCTACGACTATTCCACCGGTAACGTGGTGGTTAACCAAGATTCCATTGGTACACCACTTTCATCTATACCTAATCTGTCACTTCCCCCTGGGTATATAGCTCTGAATCCTTCCATTGCCAACATTGCCCATGTTACACCCGGAGTTTCTGGACTTTTTGTTCCTCCTAGATATAATGTTGTTGTTGGTTCTATACCTACACTTTTATTTGGAGGAGATGGTCTTGGTGGCTCTAATCCAGTTGGAAGCACCGGTCAGTCATTCACTTATGGTTTCCAGATCCCTCTAGGCACTCAACCTCACGCTGGGGGGAAACCCCAATTTTGGGGTCAACCTCAAATTGGGACACAACCTCAGCTTGGGGGGAAACCTCAGATTGGGGTCCATCATCCATTTTACGGACATAATGCATCTGCAACACCAAATCCTTGGAACATTCCTTTCCCAGGAAATCCACAATTCTCTGGGGGACAACATCCTCAAGGATAAAAACAACCTTATATTTCCCATGGGACTAATGTGTATCCTCCTCATGGACAAAATGTTTACCCACCTTATGGGAAAACACATCATCTGACTTATAATCCTCAGAACCCATCAAGTTATCCTCCACTTGCACACATTTCTCAACCATCGTTGAATCCTGTTTATCCTGGTCAGCAACAACTGCATGTAGGAATACCTATTGGATACAATTATCCATCTAACCCAGTTTACGGCCCTACTAGTGTCCCTATGCCACACTAGTATCACCATTAGGTTAACCAACAACTACCGTTTCTCGCTACTCTGGATCTCCCAGACTTGTCTTGGTTGAATAATGATCCTATACTACATTATCCTTTTTGGTGAGTGATTCCTGTTAAATTACCTTCCGATATTCCAAAATTTGATGGTAAACTTGGAGAAGATCCGAATAACCATGTGATGACTTTCCATTTATGGTGTTCATCAAACTCCTTAATGGATGATTCTATACGTTTACGTCTTTTCCAGTGAACACTTACGGGCTCTGTAGCCAAGTGGTATATTGAACTTCCACGTGGTTCTTTCCAAGATTTCAACTCCCTTGCTATGTCCTTTCTCACACATTTTCAACTACCCATTCGATACGAGACGGGTACCGAACTCTTGACCTCCCTTCGTCAGACTAACTCTGTACATATCTTTGATCATATTCATGAGTGGAGACGACGACGAAGGTTGATCAAAGAAATCATTCCTGACCAGTTATTGGCATAATGGTTTACAAAATCACTTTTACCCCCGATTGCTCGTGATGTCACTATGGGTGGCATAGTCACCGAGGAATAAGCCATTGCTCGGGCTCAATACTTATATTTGGTTTATTCACAATCTGGTACTTTGTATGAGTTGATCGCAAATCTTACCCATTCCATTATCGATCCATTCAAACCTTCATTTTCATCTCATGCGGATGGAGTTATCGGCTCCGTCAAAACCTAATATGTTTCCTAGATGATTGGAACTGCAAATCGATCTACTTCGGCACCCACTCCCACTTCGACCTCACTCTCCTCTACTTCCCCCCAAACACAAGTCTCTGAGGTGAATGTTGTTTAGTCTGCCCCTTCACAACAATCCGGAGGTAAGAAGAAGACAAAAAATAAACCCAAAAATAATAATAACAATGAACAACCCAAAACTCAAACTCCAACACCTGCTACCAAAAACCAACCACAACGGAAACTAAAATTCCCATGTCTTATTTGTGGTGACGATCATTACACCCGACACTTTCCACATCGTGATGAAGTGGAAAAGTTTTTCAAAGGAAATTCCCAACCCAGTGTGTTAACACATCCTTTTCCTCAACAACAATCCATGGTTTCTCAAACCCTATCTCCAGGGGGAAGTTCTAGCCACCCTCCTCATGATGAAGCCTCGACAAGTGCCCATATTTATATGTTCAATGGGATTGATTTAACCACTCGCTCTATGACATATGACATGCCAACTAAACCTAACAAAGAAAAGGTCACTAAAGATACTTTATTGGATCCATCACCATCCTCCGTTAGTCCTCCATCTATTAGTCCTTCGTCTGGATCACTTCAAATAGAGAAACCTATGTTCAACTCTATATTACGCCCTCCCAAGAGCAATATCCATAAATCTACTTTTAATCCTAGTTCACGTGCCTCCCAAAACTACAACATTGTTGAAGATTTGGCTCAAGCACCATGTGATATGTCTGCGTTGGAAGTTCTACAACACTTCCCAAGTCAACGTAGAACGCTCTTGGATGCTATTGGCGCTTTTGATCCCGAGTCGTCCAACAATATCATGTTTAACCTGGACAATTTTAAGTCTTGACTCTCCCACCAACTTGCTTTTCAAATTGATGTTGTTGTTCACAATCAACAAATTCACCGCACTATCTTGGATGAGGGAGCCTCTACTTGTGTCATGTATTTATCTTGTTGGAAAGGCTTAAAATCACCCCCACTTAACAAATCCCTAACGATGTTGCACGCATTCGATGGGAGAGTTTTTCATCCTCATGGACTCTTGCAGTCCCTATCCATTTAGTTGGGTGGAAAAACCGTCTCTGTTGATGTCAAGGTGGTCGATGCTCCCCTAGATTACAACTTGTTACTAGGAAGAAGTTGGTTTTATTCTATGAATGTCATTGCTTCATCGGTGTTTCAATGTGTACAATTTCCTCATCAAGGCAAAATTGTCACTATCGATCAGTTAGATTTCTGTACACCCGACGCTTGCGCTCTCGCTACTAACAATATTAATTTCCTGTGAGATCACAAGATCACGTATGAAAGTGTTGGCGTAGGATTGTTAAAATATTCAACCCTTATGGGTACCTTCCCTGCACCGCTCCCTCCTACCATGCATCATATTTCCACAGTCAATATGATTTTGACTACGACTTATCAGCCTTTGGAATTATCTGATCCCTAGATTGTACCTAGTCCTCTAGAGTTTGATGCACTAGGTGACACCATGCCACTTAGTCCAACCAAGGATTCATATGCTGCTATTCAATCTGCCTCTCCCTCCTTGGATGACCGACATCTATTGGCACCCGACACCTACTCGATGCCATCATGGTTGAATTCCTTGTCTTCTGCTTTTGAATACATTTCCCAATTTTTTCCTTATGACGAATCTATTATGGAAATTCTTAGCATTGACGAAGTACCTTGGGATGATAACCATCATCGATCTTCTTTTCATCCACCTCTCGAAGAAATCCAGGAAGATATACACTCTATCTTCCCCCCTGATGTTGTCGACTTTCCACAATCTCCTATACTTACACAGGATACTAATTCTARGGGGAATTTAGGCAATATTTCTTCTATGGTCGTTATTGATATTTCGATCAAGGAAGGTGTCATGGAAAATATTAATCTCAGTGCTAATTGTTTGCCCGAGGAAGTGGTTTCTTACATTGCTTTATTTWAAGAATTTTGCGATGTCTTCGCTTGGAGCTATGAAGAAATGCCATGGATCGATCCTTCGATCGTTGTACATGAAATTAAAACTTACCCAGGTGTTAAACCTGTTTGACAGAAACTCCGCCAGGTCCATCCTAATAAGACTGCGACTATTAAGGCAGAAGTTGAGAAATTATTGAAATTTGGCTTCATTTATCCTATCCCCTTGACAGAATGGGTTTCGAATATTGTTATGGTCACTTAGTAGAAAGGGACCATTCATGTCTGCGTTGATTATAGGGATCTCAATAAGGCTTGTCCGAAAGATAATTACCCTACGCCCTTCATCGACCAGATTATTGATAATTGCACTGGTAGCATGATTTTCTCTTTCATGGATGGTTTCTCAGGGTACAACCAGATTAACATTTTACCTACTAATCAACATAAGACAACCTTCATCTACTCGTGGGTAACTTTCGCCTATCGGAAACTACTGTTTGGCCCAAAAAACGCTGGTGCTACATTCTAGCGGGCCATGTCATATGCTTTCCACGATATCAAACATATTGCGGAACCTTACCTCGACGATTTACCAACCCATTCATCTAGTCGATCCGACCATTTTGGTCATCTACGATCTATTTTTCTTCGATGTCGGTTCTACCGTATTCGTTTGAACCCAAACAAGTGTATCTTTTCCATCGAATTAGGTTGACTCCTCGGCTTCATTGTCTCCAAAGATGGGATTCAGGTGGATCCTTTAAAAATCAAAGCTATCCTTTCTTTACCTCCACCTAACAATCTGACACAACTACAAAGTTTGCAGGGGAAAGAAAACTTTCTTTGTCGTTTCATTTGTAACTACGCTGAGATTACCAAAGGATTTATGCAATTGTTGTAGAAAGACACTCCTTTCATCTGGGATGACACTGCTCAACGATATTTTGATGCTCTTAAGCATGCATTGACCAACGCACCTCTGTTGCATCCTTCGAATGATAAGAAGGACTATATCCTTTACTTAGCAAACTCTACTTCCACTATTGATATGGTGTTAGTTCAAGAGTGCCTAACGATGAAGAACATGTGATATATTATCTGAGCAAAATTCTATCCGTTCCCGAGCTCCAATATTCGCATGTTGAAAAGTTGGATCTGGCAGCTGTCATCGTTGTCCAGAGATTTTTCCATTACATCTTGCTACGCACCACTACAGTTATCGCGGACTCAAACCCCATGTATCATATTTTGACATGTCAGGTTCTTGGGGGAAAATAATGGATCGTCATCCTTCAACAATTTGATCTTGAATTTGCTAATTCCAAATCCAAAAAATCCTTGGTGTTTGCGAAACTTATCTACGGCCTTCCCCATGCTGATGAAGATATTGAGCCCAGAGATTCTCTCCCCGATGAAACTTTTTTCCTCATCAACACGTCCGATCCTTGGTATGGAGATATCCTCCTATATCTTTAAACCCAACGTTTTCAGCCCAATATCTCCCGTGAAGAACATCGTCATATTCGTCACCATTCTCGACGCTACCTTATCATCGGTGACACTTTATATCATCGTGGTATTGACACTATCCTATGACGTTTTTTGACTCATGAAGAGGTTGAACGTGTTCTTAATGACTGCCACCTTGGATCCTGTGGCGGTCACCTTTCTGGGATGGCTACAACTCAGAAAATTTTACGTACCGGTTACTTTTGGCCCTCCATCTTCAAAGATTGTATCGAGGCTGTCAAAAAGTGCCCACCTTGCCAAGCTTTTCATAAAAAGGCATGCACCCACCCCGCTCCACTACATCATATTGTCGCCATCAGCCCCTTTTCCAAATGGGGCATTGACTTCATGCAGTGTAAGCCTACCTCAGCTGGGGGGCACGGTTATATCATCATTGCCATTGATTACTTCACAAAATGGGCTGAGGCTATGCCTACCTTTCTGAATGATGGTCGCACTGCAACTCTCTTCTTCTTAAACCACATCATCACTCGCTTTGGTGTTCCACAAGCCATTTTCACTGATCATGGTTCACACTTTCAAAACCAGATGATAAGTGAGTTGCATGCCAAGTTGGGTTTTCTCCATGAGAACCCATTCCCGTACTATCCTCAAGTAAATGGAAAATTTGAAGCTATCAACAAGGTCCTTAAAACCATGATTCAACATATGGTAGGGGAAAACAAGACATCTTGGTATCTACAATTTTTCTTTTCTCTCTGGTTACCGTACCTCAGTGAAAACTGCTACTGGATTCACTCCTTTCCAGTTAGTATATGGAATAGAAGTTGTTTTACCAATCGAGTGCGAAATTCCCTCGTTGAAACTCAAAGTAGAACTCCCACCTCACACTTCTGTTGAAGAAGAACGCTTATTACACATGACTAGGTTGGATGAAACACGTCGTGATGCTACTCTCGTTAACGAGACGTATCAAAAGCGAATCAAGAGTCAATATAAAAAATCCATCCACCCTCGTACTTTTGCAGAAGGGGACCTAGTCCTCATTTATGAGCAGGCTCATGATAAGTTAGGGACAGGCAAGTTAGAACCTCTGTGGCATGGTACTTACATTGTGAAACATGTTTTACATAGAGGAGCCTACGAGCTAGTTGACTATGACGAAATCTCCCTGGGTGAGCCCCGAAACGGGCTTTACCTTAAGAAGTACTATGCATAGAACATCTAGAATGCATGCTTTGTACACTATTGTATTTTAGTTTTGGTGTTTATTTTTCTCTTGCGTGCACGAGTTTTGTCTTAGCCGCTTATACTTTGTCTTGTGTTTGCATGCGTAGATGACATCTTCCTTTCCTATCTTTGTCAGGTTTGCGTATAGCGCTAGTTGACACACCCAGGCCATTGCTTCTGTAGCTTCGGTCATTTACCACTCTGATGAGTTGGTGAGTTCATGAGGTATTTGCTTAGGATCGACAACTAATAACATGGAAGAATATCATGCTATCATCAGATTTTTAACTGAAGAATCTTCCCTAGGTATCTCTCGTATGATCATTAACCTAGACTCTCAACTCGTGGTTTGTCAACTTAATCAAATCTACACCATTCACAATCCTATCCTATTGCGTCTTCACCTACGAGTTTGTCGTCTTGAAAGAATGTTTGATTTTATCGAATACATACACATACCAAGAGAACTCAATACAACTTCGTATTCATTATCCAATTACATCATGGATCGGTATCTCGCACATAGATGAGGTTTCATAAAAGAAATAAACCATATATATTACATCACATGTAAATTAAACACATCACATAAAGACATCATTATTTGTAAACATCATTTAGCACTACAAAACTCGGATATGTATATATATACGGCGTGATAGAAAATGTTCGATTACATAAAAAAAAGGTACATAGAAGGAAAAAAATTTGGGTCCTCATGCCCAAAACATCGTCATACAGACTATACAAATCATCAGGAAGATTATAATCCTCCTGCATCACATTGTGCTCTGAGTAGCACACTACTATGCAGACTACTCGCCTCAGTAGGGAGTTTAGGCTCTCATGGACTCCCACTGTATGTCTCTGTAGATGCAAGGGTACATCCCTCCTCCGAAGAGGAGGGACACCCATCGTAAGACCACTGATGTTTCTCTCAACCTCCCGGAGACCCCCTGCCGCTACCTCATGATATACTGCTATCTGAGCATCTCCACGATGCCCCAGTGCCGGTATCTCTGCCGAACGTGTTGCTCCCTTGTCTACATGATGAAATGATACCTATGTTAAAAACTCTTCTAAGTACACATAAAAATAATATAAACTTTAAAATCAAAAAACACTTGACAAGATTGTTTTGGTTTCTCACCTGACGCATCCCAGTCCATTCCATCTGAAAGAACCAGGGCCATGCTACCCCAGAAATCCACTTCGATGTATGGGAAGTCCTCTATGACGATCAGCTGGCGTCTTAGCCAAGTGAAGAAGTCACCTGTAAATCTAAACTCTGACTCCATCCCTAGCCTCGAAGACAGACTTTTCCAGTGCTCCATACATGGTTCACCCACTGGTCGTACTGCTAGTGCAATCTGTGGTTGCATATGAGGAATACTCTCTAAAAAGAACGAAACCAGAAACAAACCATATCCAAACTGCTTCTGTTGCCCCATCCTGCATCTTGAAATCTGCTCCTTCACATTTTGAAGGACTCATGCTCTCCAGTTAAATAGAGTTGTCCCCATACACTATAAAGAATAAGCCACCCGCGATCTCGAAACCAAGTGTGAGCTGGTACTACCCACTAAAATCGTGATGGAGAATAAAATGGATCAAAGAGGTAGGTCCCTAACATATTTTATCGCAATCCTACCTCCCACCAATCTCGATCCTGGGATACAATGATTTTCCAGATATTCTTCTACAGTCACTAGAAGTGCCCTCTATCCAGATAAGATAATAGGGGCCCCTCTCTTAGAGAGGTCGGTCAAGAAATAAACATCCTCTAACTCAATGGTAAGCAGTTGTGTCCCAATTTGGAATCCCTGTTCTGCAGTGTTCCACAACTTGATCATGTACTCAAGGAGGATAACTTCCTTCTTCATCTTCTGCGTTTTAAAGAACTTGAGGAGACCATAATTCCTCAATGCGACCCTTGATCGGGGGCTTTGCAAAGCATCCACATCATTGAGCTCATGCTCACGCTCTCTCCACTCGCTCATGTCTTTTGCAAAATATAACCTGCAACCATCATCCACAAAATACCATTAGTCATGCCACATTAATAAATTTTTGGGTAATTCAAACTTTAAAATTTCTTTTCTTTTGTTTGTTATGCCAGTGCTCCCTTGATCCTTTTATCAGAGCTCCAATGCTTCCCCAATGGGTTTACTAGAGCGCTCAAGTTTCAAGCAACACTCCCCTAGCTTTTTGGAGGAGCACCGAGCCCTTTTTGGCATTTTTTGTGCATTTTTGGCAGCGCCCCCTTAACCCTTTGAACATAGCGCTAGCACTCTCCCAACAATCTTAGCAGAGCGCTAAAAAAATCGAGTAGCACCCCCTCTAGCCTTTTAGGGGAGCGTTGAGCCTCTTCGACGCTTAGAGACTCCCAGGGCATCATTTTTAAAACAAAATAATTACCTAAAAATGAATTGTAAACCATGCATAATGTTTGGAAGAAGCAGAAGACCAACCTGATCCAGATGAAGAAGAAAATGGATGATCGTAGCTCCGACACCGATGAGTCTAAGAATCGCCCTCCAAAGCCAATTTCTCCACTACTAAAAGTCTTGGCACAAATGAATTGGTAAATGACATTTTTCACCCTATATTAATATTATAAATTTCATTTTTGCTAAAACAATGGTTATTTTGGGGTTTTGAAAATGATTTTTGGAGGTATTATTAATACCCTGGTGTGTAGTTTTATCATTATTGGCAAGTTTCAGAGCAATTTTGTTCGATTTTTATCTTGTCACATTAATGAGCATGGTATTTGTTCATTTTTACGCTCGAAAAAAAAACACAAGAACGCACCGAGTAAAATTTTATCTCTTTTTCAGACTCACATGGATACATGAAAAAGGAACCCCATGGAGTTGTCTTTAAGCTCTTTTCAAACTCTCTAAACATGAAAATATTTCCGAGTGATTTTGCTTCCTTTCCCACTCATTAAAAGGTTTGAAAGGGAGTCTTTCGAGTGATAATTTATCTCTTTTTCGGCCTCGCGAGACTAACATTACGAAAAAGGACAACAATGGAGTCTCATTTAAGTACTTTTCAGACTCTCTAAACATGAAAAATCACTGAGTTTAACTTCTCTGGACTCGTTAAAAAATATACATTGAAGGGCCCATACGGGACCAAACCCTTACTTCTTCTAGTTCGTTAAACAAAGGAAGAGGGACTTACTGAAGGTGAGTTATATTGAGCATGTGTTACCCTCCTCGAGCTTGTTAAATCAAAAAGAGGTACTCGTCTATCTGGATGTGGGAAAAATTTGAAGGAAGCAAGCCAAATAGTTTTTGAAAACATCACCAATCACTCTTACAATCGCCCTTGAACACGACACTTTGTCTTTGCATACATTTTAATCCACTGAACCTCTGCACTGAAACAATCCTATGAGTTTCTTTACTCCTTTGGGTCACCCAACGAAATTCATAGTGTCCACTGCATCATCATGTTTTGGTCCATGTCATGTTATTGTTGTTCTACCTCAATGTTCAAGGGAAGTATCTGCCTCGAGAGTCAACCATCACAAATTTCCTATTTCAATACCTATGTTAGTCCATGTTCTTTTGATCCACCAATTTAAATCTCTATGTCAGTTTTGTGTCGTTGATGGGGGATACATCAAGGCCCTCCTTTGATGAGTCTGTTCCTGTCGACTTCAACACATTATCCGGGAATTATACTTAGAAACCAGTTAGTACCTTAGGACCTGCATGCCTCAATGGCAGACCTCCTCGCTTCCGAAAATCGATTTACATCATTGACCTCTGATCGGATGATTCCACACATGTTCGACTTCATCTCATCTATTCACATTCACTGGAATGTACTAGGGTACCTTGGGAATCATTGACATCAATGGTGATTTCCCTCACACTTGTTAACGATTTACCTCATTGACTGGTAATCAAGTGGTTTCTGCCATGTTCGACATCAGAAAATCTATTCACATGGTTAGATTCGTACTACATCAGGATCGGTAAGAAGACCCTGGGTTGAGTAATCACTCTGATATGTACTTTGCCCAGGTTGCGACGGAGTTTCTCTTGAATATTGACACATATACTGTCACATAGATCCACTTTGTATTGGTCTGTGGCTATGTCTTGTCATCTCGTAGATCCATTGTGTATTTTTCGTGGCTACGATCATTTCATGTCATAGAAGTATAGATCCACATTGTATCTTTGGTGGCTATACTCTTTGTTAATATAATTATGGATCCACAGTGTATCTTATGGCGGCCATACCTTGAAAGTATTTATCACTCAAGCATAGGTATGTCTGCCTTGGGTTTGAAACATATCATATCATTTGTCTGATGGCTATATGCAGCTTCTACCAGGTTCTTTGAGTCCATACCCTTGCTCTAAAATGTCTACAAAGTACTTCAGTCATCATTTTCCGTATTCTAATTTCGTACTTTGGGGGAAATCTGTGACACATCAAAATTACTCATTTAAATGATGACCTATTGTCGTCATTACCAGTGTTGTAAGTGTCTCATTTTCGCCACAAGTGTCACAGACATCATACAATCATCTTGCCTATGTTGTGTCTGGAACAACATCACAAAGAACACTTGAAGACACCCTTAGAGACTGGTTAAAGAAGGAAAAATCATTTGACAAAGAGTACAAAGCCTTTGCCTTGAGAAATACCACTTAAAAATGAATTTTGAAGGGCAACACTCCCCTACCCACTAACAAGGATTTCTAGTGCTCCTTTCCCTCCTTTGGGGGAGTGTTGTAGTGCTCTGTGCACCATTCTGGGGGAGTGTTATGCTGTTGAGAAAATCAGGGGAAGACCCCCCTTATCTCTGAAGTTAGTTTGATTCGAATCTGAGGTCAAGGATGGATCTTAGGGAGGATCCACAACTGATGTAGAAATATCCTCAACCTATCCCAAGAATCTCTATGGTGGTTAGGCCTCTCCAAGCCTATATAAGGAGGCCTCCTCATGGTAAAAGGAAGAGACATCGAAGGCATCAAACTTATGATCTCATAAGGGAGATAATCAGTGAAGCATAGTCATTTTGTTTGTGGATCATTTGAGTAAGGGGTTGGACAAGGAGAGTTGGAAGAGGCTGTTGCAACTTCATCAAAGGTCTATAAGTATTTCTATTTAGTTCTCATTAATACATGTTCTTGGCCTATTTCCTTCAAGATTTTGTATACCTACTTGAACTTGTCTTTAATGGATAGATCTAGTTTCAAACTAATCATAGTAGAATAGGAAGCATGCTTTGTCTTTGATTGGATTGCAAGACTTGTTGAAGAGATTGAGGATCAGAGCTCAACTTGGACTGGGCGAGGAAAAACATCGTAAAAAAGGTACATCTTCTTCCTCTTCTCTATAGATTAGCTTAGCTAGGTTTAAAGGGATGTCAGTGACCAAAGTTAGCACCTTTCTATCTTGATCTTAGAGATTTAGGGTCCAAGAGGGAATCCACCTCTCCACAGAGGGATTTTCTTGTAACATAAGGGGAGCCATTGATTAAAATTAAGAAAATATTTGAGGAGGTTAAGGTCATGACCCAATGAGTCCAAGGCTTCGAGAATCCAAATGCTAAGAGGATGTGTTAGATGTAATTATGGATTAGCTTATCAAAGGATTTGGACATATCCATCTTGATCATCATGCCTTCCTTCTTAGTGGTTTTGAGAGAGTGAATCATCTCATGGGCTAGGATGATGTTATCCAAGATTTTTATTCCTTCCACATAACCTAACTTCTCTGGGGAGATGAGACTAGGGAGAAGGGATTTGATTTAGTTTGCAATTATTTTGGTGATGACTTTGTAGATTACGTTGCATAAGGCGATTGGACAAAATTTGTTGGGGTCTTCCACTTTGTCTTCTTTGGTGCTCAAAGTGAGGATAGTGGAGTTGAGGGTGGGAATAACATTGAGTTATTTTCTTGAGTCCTCTACCACTTCATGAACATTGTGTTTGATAGTGGACCAAAAACCATGGGAAATTTCATTTGTATAGATGTTTGTACCAGGGGATATAACTTTTGGCATATCTAGGATAGCTTATTCAACCACCTCCAAAGAGATATGTATCATTATCGCGTCATTTTGTTCTTTTGTTACCAGATTTGGGATATGTTGAGTTATTTTGTTGATAGCTTCTTATTGGTTGGGTTAGGGTTCTGCCAATAGGGTGCAATAAAAAAGATCAATTATGTTTCAATATCTTGATGCTTGGAGAGTTTTCTTCCCTGACCTTCCTTGATTGTCGTGATCTTATCATGGCATTTGTGCTAGATCATAGATCTGTGGAAAAAGCTGGAGTTGTGGTCATCTGCTTGGAGCTATTGGACTCTAGATTTCTACCTCCAAAGTTGTTCCTCTTGTTTGTTTCTTAGTTCAATCTGGATGTTTAGATCATCTCTTGTTGCTAATAAATCATCATTTCTCCCTATTAGAATAATTTTATGTTG
Source organism: Picea sitchensis (assembly GCA_010110895.2). NCBI lineage: Eukaryota > Viridiplantae > Streptophyta > Pinopsida > Pinales > Pinaceae > Picea > Picea sitchensis. Next base: position 29,095 of record SNQJ01S0017060.1, on the reverse strand, counting down.
TAAGTGTTCCATTTTTTTTCAATTTCTTTTTTAGCCTAAAATACATATGCGAACTCTTCTTTGTTCCATTGCTTGAGCCGAAGTTTGATATTTTTGAGTCTTTGTTGTAATTTATACATGGGAGATCTGTGTGGAATGGTCGCTTCTTTCCACCACTTGGCAATGTTTGTTTGGAATGAGGGATGTTCTAACAATAATGCCTTGAATCTCAAGGGTCGATTTCTTGGGCTTACTTTGATATCCAAATTTAAATAGATTGGTCAGTGATCAAAGTCATAACTTGGGAGGATTGAGGCTTCGATCATTAAACCCATGTTTAATAGAGACTCAGAGATGATAATTTTTTTCTAGTTGAGAGGATATTTGGTGAGTTCCTCCTCTGTGTTTGTTCCAGGTACCATTTGGAGGTCTCAGATGGTTTTTTTAATCCTTCAGAATCCATATCTAGACATCTCATTCCACCATGTTTTTCTACTAAGGAGGTTATCATATTGAAGTTCCCTCCAATGACCTAGTGGGAATATTCTAAAATTCTCTTGAGGTTTTGCAAGATTTTGAGGAATTTGATTTTTTTCAGCATTATCTGTGTCCCATAGACATTGGAGATAAATTCTGATTCATCTGATCCTATCATTTGAAATTCGGTTTTGAGCAATTCTATGGTAGAGAAGAAGTTGGAGGCGTGGACCTCCTTAGGGTCTAGAGGAGCACAAGCCCACCAAAATCTCCATTGGAATTAACAAAAATCGAGTGGCAACCTATCCATCAATTGGAGGCTAGTAGGTTAGGCATTTCTTTTAAACATTTAGTTTCCTACATCATTAGAATAGATGGTTGTTCTTTAAGGATCTTGGTCTTTAGGATTCTCTTAGATTTTTTTTGGGGGGATCCACCCCCCTTGTGACCCCCCCTTTGCACTTGACACAACGTAATAGTGTGCGGGGATAATTGTGCAAGGAATATAACACACACCCAACAAAATAAGTAGAAATCAATTGTATAAATTTGTATGCTGTGGATGGCAGCATACCAATTCTTCTCAAAAATAAATATTAAAAAAAATACATTTTGTTCACTTCAAATACTAGTATCACAATACTCATCTACATCATGTTGATGTGCCACATAGAACTATTACTAAAATATGTTGACAACAATATCTTTCAAACAAAGAATTGGTTGCCACTCCCTCAATTGAGAAAGTCATGAAAACAAGGAAGAAATGGATATATATAGTAGCAAGCCAAGTTGATTAGGGAAGGGGTATATTGGTTCAGAAAAGTAGTAGGTATAAAACTTATTCTATAAAAGTATTCTCTACCACAATGATTTGAATTTTTTTTTTCAACTCTTCAAATTTTTTATTTTGTAAAACTTTCGAAGAGAATGCATGGATATTTTTTATGTATCTAGCAAGGATGGCTTGAAAGGTAAGTTTTCTCTTATCTTGATATTAGATAATTTATGGAAAAAATGGTGAACAATTTTTGAACTTTATAAAAATGGTTCATTGGCATGCTCACCTAAAAGCATCAAACACAAATATTTCATCCAAAATAAAACAAAACAAACTATTTCTATTTTTTTAAACCATTGTGTGATGTGAATATAGCACATATGGTTAAGCAATCATTCTCTCAATATTAATTTATAAAAACTAAAAAAGATGTAACAAAATACCCATTCACTTGGGTATATAGAGATTATTCAAATGATCACTTCATAAGGTTCTTTATTATACAATATTGGAGAATTCCAATAAAAAAGGATAATATTATTGCTATTCATATGGCGATGGATTGGCAAGATCCAAATCTACCACTATATGATATACTAACTTGTAAAGAGTTTTTTTTTCCTTTCAAAAAAACATGTGTTTGCAAAATAAAGGATCCAACACTTCTTGGATCATATAATTGATACCCATGCCTCACTTCGAGGTACACTTCCATTATACACTAGATGTTGATTTATTTATTTCGTATAATAATATGAAGAAAAATTGTTAGTTTCTGTAATGGAGATAATTCATCACGAATTGTACATGAAAATCTTTTAAAAAAATACTTGATTAATGAAAATATATGACGTGTTAAATATTGTTTATTTCTATATAAAAATTATATTGTTTTTAAATAAATATTTCTTATTTCTTTTTTTTAAATAAAAAGAAGAACCTTATATTATATCACGAGTGTACAACTGTGTTTCGTTTGGCACCCACCTGTTCTACCATATAAGGGAAACCAGAACATGTGGCTCCAAGCGATGATATGTCTATCATGGCTGAAATACAGTTTACAAAAATGGTGCAAAAAGCTGAAAGTATCAACAGGAACTTTGTTCCAACTAGCTAGCCTAGTGTTGGCTTCATTCAGAGTCGCCATTACTAATATAGTTACATAGCTATGAAAAAGAGTGAAACTGTAATCAAGTTACATAGCTATGAAAAAGAGTGAAACTGTAATCAAGTTACATAGCTATGAAAAAGAGTGAAACTGTAATTGACAAAAACCAGAGTCGAGGGTGGGCCGCGTCAAGCCATTGGGGAACCTGGATGTCCATGAGAAGTGTAGACTGGGACTGATTTCTGCTTGCATGTGTGGCAGCGTGCTTGCATTGGGGCGTCTGAGAATGCCTCAAACAACACATCGAGTCATTGTTTGATTAGCCATTGGCCATGCACCTGCTTGTCTTGTCGTTGCCGGATGTCAAAGAGGAGCTCAAGATGCTCCACTACAAGATGATAGGTATAGTGTGAGCCCTCCTCTCCGTCGTCTGTGCTTGTGTCTTCCACCGTAGTTGGGTTCTCCCCTGCTTCTGTCAGTTGCTAGCTTGGAGGGATTTCCTCCTCCACAATGCATCCTCCGCCCCCCCAGTAAGGCTGGTGGTCGGGGGCAAAAATATTGGGGAGGCAAGCCGCGGAGGGTGGCCCTATCGTGTTCACGAAGCTCGAGCCTAGTTGCGAAGCTGAAGGTGGCTCTGTGTCAACCAAATTCGGGCTAGGAAGATGAATTGGAGGTGGTGCCTCCTCTTTGACCTTGTTGAGGCACTGAGGTGTCTCTTCCTTCAAAGTACTAGCTGAAAAATGCTGGGGCGACAATGGAGATTGCACTGTGGGGGACGGGGTCTCCATTTTTGGTATGCGCAAGGAAGTTTGAGTCTGATTCTGGAGAAAGGGTGGAGAGTCTCCATTTTTGGAGTGCGCAGGGTGGTCTGAGTGCTTCTGGTGTGTCTATGGGGGCGACTAAAATGGGCAAGCAAAGCTCGCTAAGAGGCTGTGAGTCGGTTGTCTCGAGTGATGGCATTCTTGTTCCTAGTGCCCCGCCTGGGCTTGCCTCGCTTGCAGGGCATGGTGGGAGGAACCAGGGGATGAGGGAGATGCAAGGGGTCTGTGGTGGTTAGGGGAGGCTTGGAAGGCACACAGAGTGCGAGCGATGAAGCTAGGAGGGTTGAGAAGCATTGTGCAGAAGTGGTAGCATGCAACGAACAGGAGAAAATGCGCGCCTTGGTCATTTTTATCACCACTGGGTGCCATTGATTCCCCTCCCATCGCCATTGAAGGCTGACGGGACTGGTTCATGCGCCTGATACTAGTGGCCTGGCTGGATCGCTCGTCTGTGAGCTCCTCCAGGTGCACTGAGTTAACTTCCCTCATGGTGTGCGCCATGGGGAGTTAATACTCCAGGGGTGGTGGCTTGGGACATTAACTCTCCCCGCCATCTGTCCCTGCCAGCGGTCCCCCTCCTCTTGCCAAGTGTCACCCCATCCGGGTAAATATTTCTTATTTCTTATTGTAATGAAGATTTTCTTTTTATTTGATTTCTTTTTCATTAATTATTTTTCAATCCCTATGTTTATCTATTATACATGACATTGATTCACAAGAAGATTCTAATAAGGATGGAAAAATCAAGATGATTAGGAGAATAATGATGGAGGACATAAAGATGAAAATTTATGTGTTTAAGTCAATGTTCTTCACTGTGTAAAGATCGTAAATCATTTTCAATGTATACAATTTTGAAATGCATAACTTTATTTCTATGTAGGGGATGGTGATAAAAGTGAGAAGCCTTCATAAAAAGACAATGCCATAGTAGATTGGAACAAAGAAACAAAAGGGTAGGAAAACTTAAATAACATTACATTATGATAACAATTTTTAGATTTATATTGTTTATAGATAATATATAACGAAAACCATTATCTAAATAGTTTAATTTGGCATGGAATTTGGAGTAGGACCCACTAGCTCAAGTGTGATTAATCATCAATACTGATGTTATAACCAAATCAATGCAGGTTGTTGGAACTAGCCTAGGGATTATAGTGGCAGCCAACCAGATTTGAACCCAAGCCTCCCCTAGGTAATCCCAGTGAGTAACTAATCCCTCTATATCTAATAAAAAAAGAAAGACAACATATGCTGTTGCTTCATTTTATTTTTTATGCATTAATCATTCTGAGATTTATATTTTAATTAAAAATTCATTATGAATAACTTCTTTAATTTAATGATTTATATATCTCATTCTAGTTCTATTTTTTGTGCAATTGTTACCATAATTATCCATAGATGTTTAGTTCTTTATCAAATAATAATGAGAGAATTTTGGCATTACACTATGGTGTGCATATCTAGATTACATGGAATTAAAATATTTCATGAGTAAATTTGATTGGTTGACGAATGAAAAGTTCATATTTATTTGAGATCACAAATAATGGATATATACTTTGTATTGTTCAGTAATGGGCTCATATATTGGGGGAGTACTACATACTTACGAGAAACAATTGGAAGATGTATTTATCTAGTATGGTCACAAATATAAAAAATTAAACATATTGTTTATAGATAACTTGACCAAGACCATAAGAAAATAATAACTTGTACAATTGCTTCAACTTGGCATCAAGTTGGACATTTGATGGTTCATATGAAGGAAATAGAATATAAAAACAATTTTGTGTTCGTTTCTAAATAATTTAGGGCCTAGTCCAAAGATGGAGCATGAGTTAAAAATATTCAAAACTACTATCTCTATGAGTAGTAATTGTGAATATATCTAATATGTGAGTATACTATCTTGACATAACTCGTGTCTATATTTTTGTTATAGAATGATGATAATAATTATATTTTTCTTGGAAATTGTTTTTTGACAAAAAAAAATCTGACTCATATGTAAATGATGATGTTTTTTGGGGGGGAATTGCATATCATATTTGTAATAAAATTTACTTCATAATTTTGCAATGTCCAAATAACAATATTAATCAATGTCTTTCATTTCTTTGCTTCCAGATACAAGAGATTTATTCAAAATAAACCATTGGTTATATTCAATAGGAATGAAGTCTCACCACATGTTATGAAACAAGTCATTGTTGAGAAATCTAGACATTTATACGAGTAAAAAGATTTATTTCATATGCTTAGGGGATAGAGATTTCTTTGAATAGTTCTTTATTATTTTTGAGTTACATCGGTGTAACATAAAAATGTGAATGTGTTTTGGCCATACTTATTTGAGAGGACAAATGAAAAGAGAGCAACTTAAAGTTGTTTTAGCATAAGATGGTTGTGATACGATACCTAGAAATGGTTATGTTAGTGTTGGGAATCCACATGCACATCTCAAACATTTAAATAAATTTTGGGAGATCTTTAAGGATGCTTATGACGCTAGAAAAATATTGATTGTGGATTATTTGAAAGAAAAACAATTTTGTAATGATGAAGGGAACTATGCTATTAAAAATATTATAATTGTGATGATGTAAATGACACATTCTTGTTAGATCCATCATGGCCATGCTTTCTACACACAATTAATGTGATCTATTGTAAAAAACTTGAAACTATGTTAACAAATTTATTATTAATTTTACTCCAATATTTTCTATGTGTGGTTGTGTTTTATATGGTCATGAACATTATCATGAGATTTATGAAAAACACAATAATGACAAATTCAATGGATTTGTGTCCCTATATTAAATAATTTGAAAAAATGTTATAAAATGTTGTATTTAATGGTATTTACAATTGTAGAAACACATTTCTTGTGGACACATAGATAGAAGGAAAGTGATATATGCAACGATGCAAATATTTATATTAATATTGCAAAGACTTTTAATTATAAAGACATGATTGACATTTTATATTGTCAATAGTAAAATATTTGATATAATATATGTCTAATAGAAATTATTGATAAAAAATAGGAGGAGAATTTGAAAAGTAATGATTTGCATATGATGAATGTCTTGAAATCCAATAATTATGTATCTTATATATTTGTCATTTTTAATGTGTGGTTAATGAGTTGTGATTTGTTTTAGAGCATACAACTATGAAAAATAATTGACAATGAAATAAGTAGCGATTAAGGATTCAATATCCATATTTTAAAATTTGATTTTGTAATTTTGAAATTGAATTTTGTACTTTCTAAATTTAATTTTGGAATCCAATATTGTCACATTTGGAAACTTATTTTTCACTTTGGAAATTCCAATTAAATTCCAATTTCACACTTTGGAAATAACAATTTCAACCTATCTCCAAAAGGGATTAAATCGAAATTTGTCCAAATTTCATAAAATGGTTGTTTTTAATCTAATAGAGCACCATGAGGTATTAGATGAATATATAACACAATTTAGGCATATCCTTCTCTATTCTAATCATATTTATGGCTTGTCTTTCATAATTGTCCTTTAACCTTCAAATCTGATGTTATTTAGAGAATCTTTTGTTCTAATGACATCCTCTAATGCAATTTTTGTTTTTCGTTTCTTGATAATCTTAAGAGAATTTTCCATTATGTTGAATTCCCTTAATTTTGTTTTGGCTAATAAACTTTTATAACAATTTTTCCTTTCTCACCATCATATTTATACAATAATTACAATCCAAAATACATACTTTATTCAATATCAACAAACAAACAAATGGGTTGTTTGATCGTGCTCTCCTAAAAAACAAGATCATGGATAAATGAGAAAAAACCAAAGTAGACTTGAAACGTGCAACGAAAAAGAAATATTTTATGGATAATGTAATCCATGTATTGAGCATTGACATTACTAATTGTCATAATAACGATAAGAAGAAATATGGTATAAATGCATCACTAATTTTAACTCTTAAATGAAAGAGAAGAAAAACAATTAATGAATCAATAATTAATATATCTGTATCTCAATAATAAATATATCTTTACCTCAATAATCCACTAAATATTTATGTCTTTAAAGAAAATATATCGTCCACTAAACCCTTTAATACTTACTTCAATGCAAAGGAGACTAAACCATTCAATCCTTGCTTCAGCACATAGAGTTTTACTTAATGCTTCAATCTTTACCTAAATGCAAAGGTATGTTTCACTCTCACCAAATCCAAATACACAATAGCTCAATCATATATATATATATATATATATAATGCAAACCCAAAATCTATGGAGGAAGTTTTCGGGATGGAGGGAAAATAATCCCAATTTCGCTCATCATTCATTGAAATTTTGTGGTTGGAACCACGAGTTTTCCTCATCATTCGTGGAAGTTTCCCAAGCTTACACCCATAATTTTTTGAAGTCATAGAGTCTTCTAAACCATTAAATAAGTTAATCTTTAGTGTACCATAGGACGAGGATAAACCATTAATCTTTAGCGTACCATACAAGTATAGGCTGAGGATAAATGTTTATTAAATCAAAAGGTTTGTCACACACTTTTTTACTAATCATACAAGTATAGGTTGAGGATAAATGTTTATTAGATTAAAAGGTTTGTCACGCACTTTTTAACTAATCAACCTATTAAACTTGGATTTTTTTTATTTTTTATTTTTNATATATATATATAATGCAAACCCAAAATCTATGGAGGAAGTTTTCGGGATGGAGGGAAAATAATCCCAATTTCGCTCATCATTCATTGAAATTTTGTGGTTGGAACCACGAGTTTTCCTCATCATTCGTGGAAGTTTCCCAAGCTTACACCCATAATTTTTTGAAGTCATAGAGTCTTCTAAACCATTAAATAAGTTAATCTTTAGTGTACCATAGGACGAGGATAAACCATTAATCTTTAGCGTACCATACAAGTATAGGCTGAGGATAAATGTTTATTAAATCAAAAGGTTTGTCACACACTTTTTTACTAATCATACAAGTATAGGTTGAGGATAAATGTTTATTAGATTAAAAGGTTTGTCACGCACTTTTTAACTAATCAACCTATTAAACTTGGATTTTTTTTATTTTTTATTTTTTTTAATTATTGTTTTTTATTTTTATTTTTAAATTAAGTCATTTTTATTTATTATTTCATTCATATTATTATTAATTAAACATATTTTATTTATTTTTTAATTAAATAGATCACATAACACCTCAACATCTTCCTTATACTGGATTGTAGAGCACCTTATTACTTTCGATGCAATAATGTTGGGGTTTTAACATCATCATCTATACAACAACTATACAACAACTACATAGCAACATCATAATAGTGTATATATTAGGTCTATGTGACTTATCAAAGTTATAAAACATGTTGGTTGTAAAGTAAGTCCATGTTTGCACAAATGGGGCATTACGTAAAAGTAGAAAAGATGTGGTTTCAGGGGGTTTATGAAATAGATTTATTCTTAGCTATAAATGTATGGTGAGTAAATAAAATGTTTTTAATATGATTTATTCTTTCCACACAAAGCTTCACCGTTTTGGGGTCCTTAATATAATTACAAAGAACATTTGAACGTATATATAAAATGAAATTGACATATCATTAAAATGATTAAAAAAGAATGTCGAAAGGTATTTACAATGAAGGTGGAGGTGGAAGTGATATTGGCCTTGGGGCAAGTGGTTTGTAAGACAACAAAATTAGAGGAGACACCTAATAGGTTGTTTGTGAGATCGAATTGCAAAATATGATCTTGCCTCTAGTGAGCATTGATGACAATGGAATTTATTTGATCTATACCTCCACACATACATGCATTAAGGAATGAAAGGCACAACACTATGTGGTGCCTAACCACAACTATGAAATTCCCTCCCAAAATTCTCCGTTGTGTAAAACAAAATTTATATTGGGAATTTTTAGTCCAACTCTAATATAGGAGACAATATTGACATCAAAGAAAGCATTGAAATGCTTTATAGAGGCCATGCATGTGATGTTCCTTGCATGGAATTATTTTAAAAGATGGTACTAGCTTTTGAAGAGCCATAATATCGAGAGCGAGTGGCTATGCCGATTTTTGTGTCGACCATATTGATACAAACATGGTCGCCATCTTGAGGTGGTGGGTTTCGACTCCCACCAGGTGCATTTTCAGAGTTCGAAGAACTCGAGGCTAAGTGTTGGTTGTGAGGAAAAGGATTTGTTAGCATAGCGGGTGGAAGATTTAAAAGCCTCTCAACCTCTACAAGTTTGGAGCATAAGTGTGTAAGGTGATCATCAGTACAAAGTTTACAAGGAAACTTAACCTTACGCTTTTCTTTCTTTCCCTCTCCAACATTATCGTTCTGTTTTCCATTATTATTCTTGTCTTTGGGTTTATTCTTCTCACCTCTACGATTATTTCAACCTTTCCGTTTATTCACATCTGGTTGTCGGTCACCATTTGGGGTTTTCGACGACTGTACGGAATGTACATCCACCGATTGGGTGGGTTTGGAGGATCCGGATGAAGCAGGTCCTCTGGAAGAATTCGTTGCCGAGTCTGTGGACTTTACATTGGTGGGCCCCACAATGCCATCAGGATGGGGCACAGGACTCTGTCTAGGATCATGAGTCGACCGCGGTGCGTCGGGAATAAGGTGGTATAACATCCCAGACTGAGCATAGACCAAATCAAATTGTTGGGCTCTAAAAATGACCTCTTCCTCGCTGAAGACCCCGGAAGTAGCAACGTCCTTTGAAATAGGAGCGTGCAAAGACTTTAAAAACCATTCTAAAAGAAAGGTTGCGGGTATCAGAGTCTTAACTAACCGTCTTCACCTACGCCATTCATAGATATGGTCTGAAATATGAGTGTTGGTACCTTGGCGTAAAGTTGACAAAAGTTCAAGGCCAACATCGTAACGAACGGGTAGTTGAAAATGGTTAAGAAAGGCTAGCACTAACTGTTGAAAAGACCCATATGTCCCACTAGGTAGCTCAATATACCATTGTGACGCAATCCTGATAAGAGTGCGTTGAAACAATCATAATCTAATAGAATTGTGATTCAAAGAATTTGATGAGCACCAGAGGTGAAAAGTAGTGACGTGATCACCAGGGTTCTCGTCATTCTTACCCTCAAGCTTTGGAATGTCTGACGGAAGCTTGGTGGGGATAGGGGGTCATGTGGGATCATGACTCACCAGGTTGTTCATTAGTTTAGACAAATCTAGCAGATTAAGCATGGCCAGAAAGGGAATACGGGGTTGTGACACCTGACCCCATCCTCCTGCAAAAGATTGAGTATTTGGAGCTATGTTCCATCCGGGATTCTAGTAAGGACCAGAACCTTGTCCAGAATTAAAAGACCCTCCTCCAGGCGGATTCATGAAAGATGGATTGGGCATCATTCTAGCAGGAATGTTCTGATAAGGGTTATGAAAAATTCCCCTAGTTGGATTAGCTCCAAACTGAGGGTTGTTAAAAATGCCCCCAACTGGATTAAATCCAGGTTGGGGGGTGCCCAAAACATAAGACTGACCTCCTCCGGGTGGGAATCCGGAGGATTGAAGTTGATTCGTTATGCCAAAAGTATTGGTCGAATTCGACACCGAGGGGATAGGGATATAGGGCAGAACTTGTCCACTAGCTTGGTTGTTCCATCCAGCCGTAGAAGGATTAGACCCGGGGTTAAGAAAGGGGACACTTCCTACATTAGGATTCACTTGGGGAACATGAGAGCTACCAAATGAAAAGGGAGTGTACGGAGGTGTAGTGCCCCCAGGTCCAAGGCTAGCATTATGGCCAACAACTGGGATGGCAGTCGAAAAATGCGAAGTGAAACTCGGCATGCCATAACAAAATGGACTAGTAGCCATGGGGATGGTCTGAACATTGTAACTTGGCGAGTGGCCAAAACCCCCAAAAGGGTTAGAGGCAATAGACGAAGCATTGACTACGGGCCGAGCCATAGTACCAGTGTAGGCCTCTGACACTGCAACTGTAGCGGCTGTAGGTGTCGAAGGAGTGAATTTAACTATAGTGGGATTGGGAGTTGATGAACTCCTAGTGTTTTTAAGACTAGACTCAGTACTCATCCTTGTGGGATCACAAGTCTAAAAAGTGGATGTGTGTGTACCACTCCCGATAACTCTACGCATTTTAAAAGGCAATAGCTCGAAGACCAGTGGTAACTGTAACAATTGACGGGACCTACGAAGAAGTTGGTCTGACTCCACGACAACTTATGACTCTCAACAAATAAAAAGATATCCTAAGGCCAACTAGTAATGAAAGAACATGCCAAAAAGTCAAACAACCAATATGCATGCAAATGGGCTAAAGAGGTTGAGTGGCCTCCCTCTCTAAAGAAGGTATGCCTCGTCCAGGAGGGACCTGAGACTCCCTGCTAAAGTTTGGAAGTAACATAATCAGTTATAAGGGCCCTTGTAGGCTTAACAACCAGTCGGTCATATCCCCCCGGAGAGGTAATCTTCTATAAAGGTTGTGTGTTGTCCGACCCCTATCTGACCCAGGATACAAGCAGCATAACCCCTGCAAGTAACCTATGAGAAACCTAAGTCAAGCAACTAATCAACCACTATATAACCGATGCACAGGCGAATAGTCATAATTATGGATTACCGTATGGGCAGGGTAGCAAAGCCTGAAACCTTGAAAGTACCACCTCTCACAGAGGTATGGATACTAGCAAGATCCCCAAATACGAATAAATCCACAAAAATATCTCTGATGCTAGGTGAGTATCCAGGGGTTATCGCTTCAACAAACTTCGCGCGACCTCGTGCTTAACTCCGGTGT
>SNQJ01S0017060.1:7051-17067 GCA_010110895.2 Picea sitchensis | reverse complement strand
GATGATGATTATTTCATGGAGGACAAGTACTACTGAGTCTTGACAGTTCTTCCATCTACCGTCTATGGTGTCGGTTCTAGTATCTACCCTATGTCTATTTTGTATTTGCCATTGGCATTCTCACCTATAGTGTTAGTGACTCTGACTTGGTATTACTATCTAGATTTTTCTATCTAGTATGAATCATGATCATTGTAACACATTTTGATTTTGATGACTTAATGAGAATGTTGCAGGCACAACTAATGGTTCTAATTTCTTGTGTGTTCAAACTTCAGTCTTTATTATAAATTTATAATGTTTGTCATTTTATTATCATTGATGTTACAATGTTGAATCGGGATTCAGAATGTATACACTATACAGTATACTGTATAAATTAAAATTTATAATGAATCATGATTTAATCATTTATTTATCATTTATGTTACATCATACATGTTTAAAGTTTTGTATCGTGTAAATCTTCTAGTTTCTAACAAAATATGAATTTTTATGGCTAAATTTCATTTTTGTATGTGTAATTTTCAAAAAAAAATCATATAATATATGTGTGTGTGTGTGTGTGTGTGTCCTCCATGTCCTATTATCGAGGTCAAAATTTCATGTTTCTAAGTAATATTTAATTTTACAAATTTGCATATAAATACAATATAAATATAATTAATTAATTTGCAAATATTATTTACCTATAAATATAATTAAGTTGTAAATATTCTTTATCTTTTATTGATTTTATAAATAATTAGATTTAATATTTATTTATTTAATATTTTTCTCATTTAAAATAAATAATAAATGATTACCACCAAATTATTATTGAGAAATAATACAAAATAATAATTTTTATTACATTAAAATTAGTAAAATTTAGAATAATAGTAACTTTGAAGTGAAATTCAATAATGTGATTGGAATTGTTTTTTAAAGTTTGATTAAATTATTTGAGTTATCTTTTCATAAATATTTTGAATTTTTTTTGTGAATGGCTTCTTCTTATAAAATAAATAATAAATGATTATCAGCAAATAGCAAATTATTTTTAAGAAATAATTACTTTTATTTCATTAAAATTAACAAAATTTAGAATAAAAGTGATTTTGAATTGATATTCAATAATGTGATTGGGAATTTTTATAAATATTAGTAAATTATTTGAGTGATCTTTTCATAACCTTTTTAAACAATTTTTATTGTGATTGGCTTCCTATGATGGAGATAGTGTGTCTTAGTCCATTTAAGAGAGAATGAGAGAGAATGGAATAAACAATATTCAGAAATAAATAAAAATTGGAATAAAAGTGATTTTGAATTGAAATTCAATGATGTAATTGAGAATTTTTTTATAAATTTTAGTAAATTCTTTGAGTGATCTTTTCATAACTTTTACAAAGAATTTTTTCTTGTGATTGGATTCTTTTGATGGAGACAGTGTGCCTTATTCCATTTAAGAGAGAATGTAATCAATAATATTCAGATTGGATTTCTTCAACCCACAAGTCATGAGTGGGGGTATCTATAACACCAAAAGTGGGTAGAGCTTACACGTAGTTACAACTATTGTTGTATTTTCTTGCACATCCACAAGCATGAGTGTGTTCTTGTTGAGAGAGATATCAACACCATACTTTCACAACTTGACAAGGCACCATAGACTTGAATCTAGTTTAAAGTTATAACTATATTGAAGGTTTGTATTTAGTGTGTTTGCATCCTTAGGAAAGAGTCTTGATTCAAAAATTGTCTACAGATTAAACCACTTCATAAGAATGGTTTTGACTTTGTAATGACTCATCATAGCCCCCAATCATGACAATTCTATCCTCTTACTCGACATCTATCAAGGAATTTAGGCTGTAGATGATAAGGTAGTTGAATAAAAGAGCCTTGATCACGATTTTGGTGCTACAAGACATGTTTTTTTTAAGATAACATTGAAGCCTAGATGACAGAAGAAGCAAGTCTATATATCTTCTTATTTGGTCATTTTGAATCCAATTCTTCCATCTAGCACACACTCGAAACATGTCTGAAACCATATGTGTCTCATCATCATGTATCAACAACATCAACACTATCACTCTATCATAAGCCATTTAGACACATGTGTTAGCCTATATCTCATCTCATAGGATTCATCCTTTATTCATTTCAAAACAAAGGTACAAAAAATGTCATTTTCCACCATGAACCACATGTTATAGTAAGCATGAGATGTCAAGGGATTCTTTGGGAATCATGGCTATGATTTCATTGAGGCAAAGTGTAAAGTAAGGAACTTGTGTGAGGAATTCTTAGTGGAACTACATATTTCAAGGTCAACAACTCTATAATCATGATCATGCACTTTCATACCTAGGCTTTCCCCAACAATTCCAAGTCTTTTCTCTATCAAATAATCCATTAGTATATATTTCGGTGACAATTTTCATAACCATGCCTCTCATGTTTGATTTCCTTGTGTAAACTCATAACTAACCCTAGGATAAATGTAGTGTCCCTTCATTGATCACCTCGTCATTCAATTGAATAACTTTCATGCAAAATAATAATGGAATCCACATCTTCATGTTCCCTTTGATATCCTATCATACACAAAGTTAGTTGTGTTCTCATAATGGTATCACCATGTTTTCCTTAAATCATGATTCATCACAATTAGTTCATGTATTGTATGAGGTTAGGGGAGCATCCTCAAGTGGCATTACTACTTCATTTCCATGTGAAAATCTTCTCCCCTACCAAACCAAATATGGTTTTCCCTTCTTTTCATCTTCCTCATCCCCATCCTTAGCCCTTGTTGATATTTCCACCTTTCATTCAAACCTCCCATTTCCCTCCTCTATTGCATGCACCTCCTTAAACCAACTAGACTAAATACTACATTTTTTCAATATTCCTTGCCATCCATGGCATATATCGCTTTGGATCCATAATCATGACCTACTCATATTTTGCAATTTCCTTTTACAATGTAATGCTCGATGGTTTTACACAACATCACAATATGAAAATATGAAGAGTTTTGAGAGGGAATTCCATACTTGTGGTTAGACAACACATAATATTGTTCCTTCCATTCCTTAATGCATGTATGCATGGAGGTATAGATCTCATAAATTGCACTTTTATCAATAGTAACTAAAGTCAAGATCATCTTTTGCACTTAAATCTCACAAACAACTTATTAGGTGTCTCCTCCAAATTGTTTGGCTTGCAAACCACTTACCCATACATCAACATCACTTCTACCTCCACCTTCATTGTTAATACCTTTCGAAATTATCTTTTAATCTTTAACTTGCAAACCACTTTCCCAAACATCAACATCACTTCTACCTCCACCTTCACCTCCACCTTCATTGTTAATAGCTTTGAAAATTTTCTTTCAATCACTATAAGGATATGTCAATTTCCATAACAATAAAAATACAAAATGCATGATATAAATTCTAATCAACAATGAAAATACATAATGTTTATAATTATTTTCATTATTATAAAGTGTAATTGTTTCACTAATAAAAAATAAAAAAAAATTAACTTTTTAGTTTTAAAAGAATTATTTTATTATAAAATCTTTTACTAAAAACTAAAAAGATGTATAGCTTCTTACCTTACACAGATACTACCTCGCATTCAAAGGCAAAGAGAGAAAGTTTCTACTGCTCTACTTTAAAGATTGAATCCCTTACTTTGAAAATTGAATCCATTACTTTGGAAACTTCACCCTTCACAAAGGAGTTTGATATTTTGATTTATTAAAATTGTCTAGAATCTAAAACTGCGTCCGTCAAAGAGTAAAGATTTCTATATAAAAAATCACAACTCTGCAATCAGTGCTTTAATACCAACGTCTGGTGTGACCAATGCCTCTTCAAATCTTTCTAAAGAATGACGCATTTGCACCTCCAAAATACTCATATTAAATTTAATTTCAATGTATAAAGAAAGTATTAAATTAAATTTTAATTAATAATAATATTTAACAAGGTTGTTTTTTCCTACATATTAAGAAAATTTTGTAACATAATTGTCAATTAATCGTAGGGATAATTATCTTTTGTTGTTATCAGTAAAGGTATATCAGCTCGTCATCTTTATTTAAGGAAAGCTAGGTCACCCAAACCAGACTGTTAGTTAGTAAGAAGGCAGATTCACAGTTTGCAGTTGTTTGTTGATTCGTGGATTAATCAATTTTTTAATTAGAAACTCTAATTATAGGATTTCGAATTAAAAATGTTTTTAATTAAAAACCCTAATTATAAAGTTTGGAATTAAAGATGTTGACATATTGTCATAATGTCTTCTAAATCAAATTAATGGATAAGATTTTGAATCCTATCTTTATCACTTTTATGAACCTTTATCGTCACTAATTTACAATTTCAAAAGCTCCCAGCCTAATTGCCAGGTTTGAGTGATTAACAGAGATTAACATATGTACAAAGCCATTTCAATGATTAAAATAATAATTACCAGGTTTGAGTGATTAACAGAGATTAGCACATGTACAAAGCCATTTCAATGATTAAAATAATAGTATTAAGAAATTATGGGCATTTGTTTCAATATCTTCTACTCCATAACTCTATGCCGCTTGCTGTAATGTCTATTATTGTTGGACATATTAATTAAAAGTTGTGAGTTATACAATTACATCCATTTACGGCAAGCAGGAGTGTTAATAAATGAGTCGATCTTTAACCTTTCTCGAGTTCTTTTATTTCGATAGAGTTAGTCGAATTTATTGTCATMTTAAATGTTTAAGTTGGTTCACTTCTACAAGAAGTCTCTGTGTTTGTCTTTATATGTCTGAGTCTGTACGTAGTTGAATATAGAATTTTAGTTGATAGTTAGAAGCAACAATAGTTGTGAAGAGATTCACAGAAGTYTAAAAGCACAAGATCTGTTTATGAAAGTCTGCAGAAGTTGTTGGAGTCGAAGCTCTGCACAGTATTGTGTTTTGTAATAGCAAGCAACATCCAAGTTGGTAATATATATTAAGTATTTTGTTGTTRAGATATTCATGAGTATTTCTGAGTTTTGTTGTATTTAAACACTTTGAAACTATCTTCTCTATGTTTTTGAACAAGCTTAAGTAGGTTTATAAGTTCTCGAATACATGTGAGTTTATGTGCTAAGAGTGACACAATGTTGATTATATTACAAAAAAGGTGCTTTATTAAGTGTTATCATCACAACGTGCAGTCTGGGAACTGTGCAGTAAGTTCTAAGAGCTTAGCAACTAAGTATTGTACCACACAGTCTTTGTATCTGTGGCTCGCTAAGAGAGTCTGCGTGCTTTAGATCCAAGATCTAGTATCAGAGTAGGTTTCAAGAGAAATTTTAAAGAGAAACAATTATGTTGTAAGGTGAAAGCATGGCTTCTACTTCAAATATGAAACCTCCCACTTTTACAAGTAAAATTTTTGAGTTATGGTCCTTAACCACGAAGGCATTATTTCGAGGTCAAGATGTTTGGGAGATAGTCGAAAATGGCTATGTGGAACTAATAGATCATGTAGCATACAATGCTCTCACACAAGCCAAGAAGGATGCTTTGAAAGATCAAAGAAAGAATGATGGAAATACAATGCTTTATATACATCAAGCCATGCATGAAAGCATACTCCCAAGAGTTGCATCAATAAAGCAGGTCAAAGAAGCATGGGACATATTACAAACTTCTTATCAAGGTATGAACAAAGTGCAGACTTCAAAATTACAGATTCTTAGAAGAGATTTTGAAACTTTCTCAATGAAATATTCAGATTCAATAGAATTCTTTTACACCCATGTTATTGGACCGATAAATTAGATTAAGTCTTATGGAGAAACCATAGAGGATATGAAGGTGGTTGATAAGGTACTTAGGAGTATTCCTCTTAAATTTGATCCTCTTGTTATGGATTTGGAAGAGAATAAAGAAATGAGTTAGTTTAGTCTAGATGAGATGCAAACCTCCCTCATTAACCATGAACGGATATTAAATAGATCAAATATGTCATTAGAAAATGCATTTTCCGCGTAGTCATCTATAATCCTTGGAAGAGGAAGGGGGAGAGCTAACTCTAGAGGCAGATGAAGGAGTTTTGCTAGAGGAGGACACAGTAGCGGTCTTGCAAACACTAGTGGTAGAGGTCAATATCAAAATACCAGTCAATCAAGTGGTCATAGATTTGATAAATCAAAGATTCAGTGTCATCACTGTAAAAAATATGTTCATTATGCATATGAATGTAGGAAGAGATAGTATAATCAGAAAATGCAAGGCCAAGATGAGTCGAATAGCAAAAATACTCCCTCCATCCCTATGTTTATGGCGCGCGTTGAAGAGATGCCTATAATTTCTCGAGTTGAATGCAATGTTTCTCAAGAAAGTCCATGTGACATATGGTATTTAGACTCAAGATATAGTAATCACATGACATGAAACTTAGAATTTTTTTCTAGTTTGGATATGTCAGTCCAAACTAAAGTTACACTTAGAACCAATATCCAAGTCACTATCTTGGGTAAATAAAGTATTAACATTTTAACTAAATACGGGGAGAAAAAGGTTCTCCCTGATGTATATTATGTTTCTGGCCTAAAACATAACTTGATGAGCACATGATAGTTGTTAAAAAAATGGTATAGAATCTACATGGAAGATAATCACTGTGTGATTTTGGATAGAGTATCCAAGCAACCAACATATTACAAGAATTCAAATGAAAAACAATAGAATGTTTCCATTGACATTGAAGCCAACCATGAAGAGAAAAACAATGCAAGTTGTCTATGACACCAAAGATGTGCACTTTGACACTAAATTTAAAGCAGAAAGAGAAGAAGTAAGTGCACGTTGTTCTAAAGAAGAAAAAGGTAGTGCACATGCAGTTTCAAGAAAGAAGAAGACAATGGCGTAGAGTTGCATGAAGCATTCCAATTTGAAGTGCAAGATGATTCCTGGCTGTGGCATTTCATATTTTGAAATTTAAACTTTGGAGGTCTGGAGACGCTACATATAAAGCATATGGTGAAAGGTTTGTCATTAATTGAAAGACCAGAAAGAATATGTGAATGTTGCATCTTTGGAAAGCAGCATAGAGAGTCATTTCCGGTTGGCAAGTCATATAGAGCAAAAAATCCATTGGAAATTGTACATCCATATACTTGTGGACCAATGAAAACACCATCTATAGGAGGAAGTACCTATTTTATTACATGTATTGATGATTTCTCAAGAAAAAACATGTATTTATTTCCTAAAACATAAATATGATGCATTTGGTTGTTTTCAAAAGTTCAAATCACTTGTGAAGAAGCAAAGTGGTCATTACATCAAGGTTCTAAGAACCGATAGAGGAGGTGAATATGTTTCAAGAGATTTTCTAAACTTTTGTAAAGTTCATGGAATTCACAAGCAATTCATTGTGCGGTATACACCACAACAAAATGGTGTCGCAAAAATGAAGAATCAAACCATCATGGAAATAACATGCACTATGTTGGCAGCCAAACATTTGTCAAATGAATATTGGGATGAGGCAGTAGCAACTACAATGTACATCATGAGCATATTTCCTACAAAGAGTGTGAAAAACAAAGTTCCTCAAGAACCCTAGACAGGTATGAAGCATAATGTTGTGATCTTAAAAGTTTTTGGTTGTGTCTCATACGCACATGTTCCAGATGAGTTGCGAAAGAAGTTAGACAAAAAAGGATAGAAATGTATATTTCTTGGGTACTCTGAAGATACAAAAGCATACAAATTGTATGATCTTATTGCAAGAAAAAGTATAGTCAACCACGACGTCCAATTTGTGGAGAATGAAGCATGGGATGGAAGTATAGAAATGACAGTTAAAATTCTTGATGTTATTGGGCATGATGACATGGAGGATGAAGTGGTTCAAACACCAATTATAAGCCAGTGCCTAGTTCCTTCCACTCCTAGAAATACGACACAAACTACTTCAATGATATCTACAGGTGCATAGTCCACACCTAGAGGCAACAAACTCTAGCAAGCAGTCCGAGTAGTTCTACATCTCCAGATTCAACAATAGCAAGTATGTTACCAAGGAAGACAAGAATTCTGCGTGACATCTACAATGTTGATACAACAAATTCATTCTCAATCTTTGCTCTGTTTTAACAAATAGATGATCCATTAACTTTTGAAGAAGATCTTAAGGATAATGTATGGGCACAAGACATTGATGAAGAAATTAAATGCATAGAGAATAATTAGAGATGGAAATTGGTAGATGTACCTGAGGACAAGGATGTAATAAGTGTCAAGTGGATTTATAAAACCAAGAAAGATGCAGAAGCACAAGGAAAGATTAGTTGCAAGGGGTTTTACAAAACAACCTGGAATATATTTCAATGAAACATTTGCACGCCAGTTGTGCATATGGACACAGTCAGAACCGTTTTGGTCATTGTTGCGTAGAAAAAAATTATTGTTTATCAAATTGATGTAAATTCAACATTTTTGAATGGTCATTTAGAGGAAGAAGCATATGTGGAACAACCACAAGACTATGAGATTCTAGGACAAAAAAACAAAGTATACATATTGAAGAAGGCATTGTATGGATTAAAGCAAGCTCCCAGAGCTTGGTACAGTCACATAGATTCCTACTGTTGGGMTCCAATCTACTGATGTAAATTAGAGTGTATTTAATTGTCAATCCGGTGTCTGTAAGACTTAGAKACACATCCAAAATGTATGGACTTAGAGATAAATTTAGTTCTTTAAATAGAAATAATTCAAAAGCTAATCTAACTGTTGAGTATGAAATAAATGCTAAGCTTATTTACAGAAGGTGTATTCATAGATCTCTTACCATTAATCAGMAAGCTAAAGTAAAATCATTCAACTAAATTTAAGCATTCAAATCAGTAAGCATTCAAACTAGTTTAGAGGCTTGTAAATGTCAGAAAGACTAAACCCTTTTACAAGAGATGCATTCTTTTCTTTCCCACATTCATCAGGAACATAACTAATTTTGAAATCAAGTAAAACACAAGAGCATTACCTACAACAAAATGTAAACTAAACTAAATATCATACCATGATTTACTTGAAAAGAATGAAAAATGAGAAGTGTATTAGCTTGGCAAAGGGGGCCGTCTAGTGCTTCACGTGTACACCTAGAGTTGTCTCAGTTAAAAAGGAACTTCCAACAACATTCACATAATCATCTCATAAACATCATCAAGAACAAAACACCAAACTGATCTCAAGATTGAAAATTCAAAGTTTTCTTCATTAACATAAGATTGATTAATCAAGGAAGTCTGCCATTATCAATCAATCAATATTTTCAAGACTTCCATAGAAATCATATTTCTATTTCCATGATCCAGAGTTTTCTACGAAGGAAGACTGAGATTGGACAGAGTGGTGGATATACATGGCTTTGTGGATGCAGACTGGGCGGGAGATTTGGATCGTAGGAGGTCTACAAGCGGGTATGTGTTTAACCTGTTTGGAGGAGCAATAAGTTGGATGAGCAAAAGACAAGATGTAGTGGCACTTTCAACTACAGAAGTTGAATACATGGCAGCCACTCATGCAAGTAAGGAAGTAGTATGGTTACAAAGATTGTGTTCAGGTATTGGGTTGGTACAACAAGCTGTAAGGATAGAGTGTGAGAGTCAGAGTGCAATTTTTCTGGCAAAGAACCATGCTTATCATTCAAAGACAAAGCACATTGAAGTTCAATATCACTTTGTGAGAGGCATGTCTGAAGAAAAGAAAGTATCATTGATGAAGGTGGACACTTTGAAGAATGTTGCAGACTCAATAACAAAATATGTGAGCACGAAGAAGTTATCTTGGTGTAGAGGATCCATGGGCATTGTTGCCTTGGATTGATGTTCATTCTCAATATCTTCATTGCATCAACATAATTAATGTTCTTCACACTCCCACTATCAATGATAATCTAGACATGGTTTCATGATTCAATCATAGATTGGTGTAAACATTAACCCATCTCTCTTCTTCCTCGTTT
>SNQJ01S0017059.1:24189-64442 GCA_010110895.2 Picea sitchensis | reverse complement strand
GATTTTTTTGTAACATGATTCTTTTTTGTACTTGATGACATTGATGGTGGATTATATATATAGATGATATATTTTTCCTTATGATGATGTGCTTATGATTGTGTTATTTACATGTGTGATTCTTATGCTTGATTAATGTGAATGATATAAATTTCAATCCAACACATAATTAACAAATGCATCAGATAATGCATTGTAACTTCTTGAAACATGAATATAAGTTATATAATCAAAATAATGTTCCAACAAACATACCCGAAGGAAACAATGGTGTAACATAGGGTCACAAATATGAAATTCACCATTTTTCTGAGATACTACCAACTGAGCATCAAAATAAACTTCTAAGGATTGAATTCCATGTGAAATAACATCATGAAGTAGTTTGATAACTACACTATATTTGACCACATTAATGGTAGACGGGCCAAGGAAAGTACCTCCTAAAGTGACCAATTGGCCTACGGGTGAATAAATTACCCAAGAAACAAAAGCAATGTTCCAAGTATGTTGGTTAACACCATTGGAAAACCCTAGGAAAACGGAAGATTCCCGTGACATCTTCCAATCAAGCAGAAGCACAATAAGCACCACCAATGCAAAAGTGATCTATAACAAAACTAAATACAATAAGGAACACCTAAGCAAAGACACTCAAGAATATTATTTATTAATATAGAGCTCATTTCTAGGCTCTGGGAGCACATTTCCTTCAAAATATTCTAGCTTATAGGATCCTTTCCGAAGGGCATGCCTCACAATGTATGGTCCATGCCATAACGGATTGAAATTTCCTTCCCCCAAGGAGGATTTTTCCTATTCATAGACTAAAACAAGTTCACCTTCTTATAATATCCTTGGGTGTACGAAGTTGTCATACTGACTCTTGACTCATTTTTTATGTGCTTCATTTGTAGTGGCAGCATCACGATGTTGTCAAGTTGTTCCAAGTGAACAAGGCACATTTCTAACTCAGAGGATCTAGGTAGAATCTCTACAATTATTTTAAATCAAGGTATTTCAAATTTAATCGGTGAGACAAACTCCAATGCATGAATGAGATGTAATGACATGAAGCTAGTAGTAGTCTTAACCGTAATAAGATATGCCCACAAATATGGGTATAACATGGTATGCCAGTTATACTTACTCACATTAAAGGTACACTGGAGAATGGTATTTAAATACTTGTTAACGACTTCAACTTGTCCATTTTCCTACGGGTAATATGGAGACAAATTCTCCTACCTAAAACCCAATTTCAATGCAAGTTCTGACATCATTTTGTTCTGAAAATGACTACCATGGTTAGTGACAATCTTTTTCAAAACTCTAAACTAGGTAATTACCTAATTGAATATGAAAATCATAGTAGTCTCATCGTCGTCTGCAAAGGTAGGCATTGCCTCCTCCCACTTTGTGAAGTAATTGACAACCATGATGATGTAACAATTCCCCCTAGCCGAAGGCAGGTGGAATGTCATAAAATCAACACCCACTTTGTGAAAGGGATGACAGTGATGACTGGAAACAATAGAGTAGGATTCACATGCATCTTTGAAGATCGTTGGCTAAAAATATCTAGAACGAAAAACATTTTGGGTTGTTGCAAACTTAGAGGGATTCCCTCCACATGATCCATTATGAGAGTCACTTAAAAAAAACTCAACTTATTCAATAGTCAAACAATGACGTAGAATCGAGTCTACACCACGACCATACAAAGTGTCACCGATGATGAGATAATTTTCCTCTTGATTGTGAATACGTCGTCGTTCGTCTTTCAAATAATGTGGGGGAAACTTTAAAGTCTATATATATATATATATATATATATATATATATAAGAATATATCCATACTAGGGATCAAAAAAATATATCACGAAGATTGATTCATATGTGAAGGAGTCCTCAAAAGGTTCTTCTTTATCTTCTCTGGGAAATTCCGACATCAATTATGAAAAAACTAGTGACTTTTTGGACTTTGTCGTCGCAAAGTCTAAGTCAAAATCTTGCAAAATCAAAATCCATTTTTTATACTTCCCACCGATAATACGACGAGTCAGAACATACTGAAAAGGATTAACGTCCACAATAATAGTAATTTTACAGAGGAGAATGTAATGCCAGAGTCTCTGGACAACATAAGCGATTTCCAAAGCTAGTTTTTCGATGTGTGAATATTGCAACTCAACATTAACCAAACCATGAATCAAGTAATAAATGACGTTCTCAATAAGTGCATCATCTTCTTGTACCAAAACCATACTTACGGTCGATTTAGATGCCACAAGTTACAAAAAGAAGTCACATGTCAAATCGGGTAGACTAAGGAGAGGGAAAGACATTAAATCCTTTTTCAATGCATCAAAATATATTTGTGGGTAGTCATCCCATTTGAAAGGGACCCCTTTTCCCAGCAAGCACATGAAACCCTTGGTGATCTCGGTGTAGTTAGCAATGAAACGATGAAGAAAATTAGATTTCCCTTGAAGACTCTGAAGTTGAAGAATAGTGCACGCGGGAGGAAATTGAACTATTTCCTCTACCTTTAAAGGGTCCACAATGATCCCTTTGTTCAAAACAATAAAACCAAAGAGACAACCTGAATTAACACAAAAATTGCATTTGTGTGGATTGATCTGGATGCAAATAATATCATTGCTAGAACACAAGACAAAGTTGGTTTAGATGATCAACTCTACAATAAGAATGAACAACTAAATCATCCAAATACACCTCAATGATGTGTTTCATGTCATGGAAGGAAAAAGACATGGCTCACTGGAAGGTAACTCCAATGTTTTTAAGTCCAAAAGGAATTTTACGATATGCAAACATTCCCCAAGGACAAATAAATGTGGTTTTATGTTGATCCTAGGGTTTATTTTGGATTTTATTGTAGCCAGAGAATCCATCCATAAAGGAGAATATTTCACTTCCCACACACTAATCAACAATTTGGTTAATAAACGGTGTCGGGAAGTTGTCTTTTGGAGAAGCTTTATTCAAATCCTTAAAGTCCATGCATAGACATATAGTTTCTTGCTTCTTATCAATGGGAACTGGATTTGACACTTATTCTGTAAGCAAAACTAGATAGATGAAACCCACTTTGAGGATTTCTCTACCTCATCCTTTATAGCGGTTGTCGTCCTAGGATTAACCAGTCTAAAATTTTTCTGAACAGGATTAGCATTAGGATAAGTATTTATTTTCTGTTTGATAATTCGAGGGTCTATGTCCGGCATCTCTTCATACGACCAAGTGAAAACATCGATAAATTCCTTAAAAAAGGTGGTATAACTATGGATCTCCTCAGGGGAGAAATCCTCACCAATAGACACGTTCTTCATATTGTTAGGATCAATCGATATTTTGATAGGTATCATCTCCGAAATATTGACTATATTCCCTTTAGCATAAACACCATGTTTCACTAAAGGGTTGATGGTTCTATCAACATGATTGTTCATGTGGACATGGAACTATCCTCTTTCAATATGATCTATCTCGAGAAGGAAATAAGATTGATGATGTAAATCCGCCCATGGCCTCTCAGGACCTATCATTGCCTCTAAATTATACTCATTTGAGGGAAACATCGTATCAATACAATCGAGAGAATGAGAATAGTTAACCACTCAAATGGGCGTCAAAATATAATCAACTTCATTTTTCTGAAGAGGAGTTGGATTTGAGTTTTCAGTGGCCTCTTGGTTTCCCTGATAACAAATCTCTGTTGCATACAATGACTTTTCCATTTTTGCATGCTTGATCCCTTCTATCGAATTAGACGGTGATGATAGAATCCAAGGGTCCTCAAAGTATTTCATTAAAAAATGATGCACTTGGGATACGAGAACTGAAGACAATGGTGGGAACGAGTTATAAGGAGTGCAGAAAATGTACAAAATTGGCATTGGGATATCAAAAGTTCCCATCAATGAAGAATACATCCTGACGCCAATACTTTCGGAAATCATTTGGGAAATGTCTATTAACGGGATGTTATATCCCTCCCATGTACATGGATCCGAATGGATAAAATAAAATTGATTGATTGCCACAATGTTTTCTTCATGAAGAAAATAAATAACACGAAAGACTCAAGCTACGATGACTGTCATAGCGTAAGTCAAACTGTGACCTAAAAGCATATTGTAATCGAGCATAGCATCGAGTACTTCCACCTCGATGTAGAAATTTTTTCCTCCCAAATGTATGGGGAAGGAGGAAAGTATCGCATGGGGATGAAAATAATGACCATCAAATGCGGTCAAAAGACTAGGAGATTGACCAAGCTATGGAGAGATGATAGAGTTACAACATGACAACAACATCACACACGTCGATGCTCCCTCATCAATAAAATTCCTACAAATATTCTTCATGGAGTACACCACTTGAATTTGAAAATGACGTGATAAGGGAGTCGAGGCTTGATGTTATATGGATAAAAAGTGATAATATATGAGCTAGAAGCATCTGTATCCCCTTTAGTAGAAAGAAATGCACTCTGATGTGCTGGGAAAATTTAGATCACCTCGAGAGTAGACATCACTCAAGGAAATTGGGCCAAATCTTCCACAACGGAGTAATTTTGAGTGGCCCTAGAATTTGGATTATGCGACGTCCTCTTAAACACAGCCTTTGGTATGTCAAGCATAATATCACTTGCATAAGGATTCTCTATGTGAAGAGGACCTTGCGGCTCAAGGGATTCCTTACTCTTAGACCCATAATCAAGATTATTGTAATTACTCACTAGAGTTTGAAAATAAGCATCCAAACTTAACATATAGACATTTGATGATTTTCCATCAGGCAAAGGAGCTACTCCCTTGTTGACTCCCAACATTTGTTAATGATCCTGAAGCCATATTTTGTTCGTGGGGAACATATTAGCCAAAAAAAAATAGGTTTTTTGTATGCTAATAGTCTTTGGGCTTCTTCCATATTGCGACACTCTTGAGTGAGCTGATCTTCTTTGCAAATTTTACAAGTAAACTTACAATTCCTCTTTTCTTTCTTTCCCCTACCATAACTAGATTATGGTTTATTGGCATTCTTATTATTATTCCCCCCTCCTTTCTTAACCTTACCCTTTTTATTCCCATTAGGTTTTCGGGTACGCTTTGGGATCATTGTTTGCACAATGTGTACATCCATTGTTTAGGAGGAGGAAGTCGAAGAAGTAGCTTAATCAAACTAAAAAGATTGGATGGAAAGTTGTCTTATTTGATTTGAGACCAAGTCTGCAAATGGACCTACCACAAAACCAACAATGTGGTCGACATGAGTTTCGAGATTCATTTTTGCAGGGTCGGTGTTGTACCATGGTACATCAGGTAAAATATCATAAAGGATACCAAACTCAGAGTAAATAAAATATAGTTGTTGGGCATTGAATATAACTTCTTCCTTCATGGTTATTCCTGAAGTGGAAACATCCTTGGAGATATAGGGAAACAAGGACTTCAAGAAACAATCCAAGAGGAGTTCGAGAGGAATAACTACTTTAGTCAACCTCTTTCTCCTCCGCCACTCCTGAATATGATAAAAAAATATGAGTGGTCTTATTTTTCTAAAAATTCAACAACAAATTTGTGCCTACATCATAGCGAACATGGAGTTGAAAGTGGTTGAGAAAGACTAAAGAAAAATCTAGTAATGTGCGATAGGATTCCCCCTTCAATTCAATGTACCACTTGGCAACAATTCTAATGAGAGTATACTGAAAAAGGAATAAATGAATAGAATCATCATTCATGGAGTTATATGAACACCACAAGTGGAAATTCGTGATGTGGATGGTAGGATCTTCACCAACTTTTACTTCAAATTTAGGATTGTCCGAAGGAATTTTGGTTGGGATCGGTGTCCAGTTAGGATCGTGGCACACTAGGTCATTCATTAACTTTGAAAGATATGGAAAATTGAGAGTTGCTAGGAAAGGGAGCCTCAATTGTTACATCATACTCTAACTTTAGAAAGGGGTGCCCACAGGTTGGTTGGAGTAAGGAAACCAAGGACCTATATTATTACTGACACCAGGTTGCCAGGATGAGCTTGCTTGAAAGCGGGGGTTTTGATAAGAAGGATGAAAACCTTGACGGTAAGGAGGTAGACCCACTCCAAAATAGTTACTGAACTGAGAATTGAAGTTCCCAGTTAGTGCCCCTTGTATTGGAATAGACCTAAGTGAGGGGTTCCAAGTTGGTTGGAAAGGGTTACCCCCAAAAAGCATCCCCGAAGAGGGAAAATGATTACTCCCAAAAACACTAAAAAGAGTGAAATGGCTAGATGCAGATGACGCGTCGACAGATTGAAATCCACCACTGAAAGAAGGAAACCATCCCACGATGGGATTGGGAGAAAAATATGGAAAATATTCAATCCCCAATAGAGGGTTTGATGGGGAGATATTCCCTCCACCAAAAGGAAAATCTTGGTAAGGGGTGAAGAAATCCTAATACCGATATTATCTATTTAGGGAGTCGGTTGAGATCCAACGGACACATTCAAAATATAATATGTCAACATCCTGAATGTAAGAGGATTAGGTGTTGAAGGAGATAAGGTCATACTCAAATATTGAGTAAACCCTACTACCAATGGCATAGATCTGATGAATGGGGAAACTATTATGGATTGAACCAAATTAGTTGGATTTCCAGAGACATCGGGAGGAATAATTCCTCCTGATACAATTACTGACATGGGGGTTACCAAGGCCCTCGAGCCAAACACTTCAGAAGTACCTTCCATAATGCACAAAATAAATGGATCATCTGATCCATTCAACGAAGGGTTAAAATGCCTAGAGAAATATTCTTTAGGCTTCATTTGTACGATCTTGACAAGACTAGTTGGTACAAAACTTCCATATTGATCAAGTTGACGACTCAAAGGAGGGGGTGGAGAATTTAGTTCAACCAGTGGAAGTCCTTGGATTATCCTATATCTGCAAAGTGATGGATCAACCACTTTCAATAGAGACTAAAGGTGATTGTCGCTACGATTACCTAGGTAATATACACACAAAGAACATACCACTAAAAGAAAAAATTCCTAATAGATACAAACCAAGCAAACAACTTTTCCAAATTCTTCTGACCCAGTGGTAATGAAATCCCTAATCATCCAAAGAAATTGAAAAAAGGTAAGGATTGGATAGGATAAGAAGTTACCCAAACCTATGACTCAGAGCCTTTCCATATCCAAGTACCAAGGCTTCACAATGGAACCCCCTAGGGGTACTAAGAGAAGTGATGAATAGTTTGTTCTAGGTACAATTATAATCCCCTAGCCATCACCTTGTGTGTCAACCTAGATAATAGGGCACTAGGCTACCAAATTGCAGTCAACATCTGAGGTAACAATTGTCAGTTAGGATCAAACATATGGGTAGGGTAACTAGTCCCAAATTCTTTAAAGAACCACCTCTTATGGAGGAAAAGGTACTAGTGAAACCCCCAATATACGATCTTTCAACAATGCTCAATCAAGATTTGGAGGGGTTATCTCCTTGGCTCTTCCTTAAGTGACCTCATGCTTGGATCCTATGTGAGAGGAGTTTCCTAGCCACACCTACATGATAGTTGGGTTTGACTCTCCCTATCACAGAATCCTATGATTTTTTTGGGTTGGCCCTGGAGAATTTACTCTCCACCATAATACAAGTACCTAGCCTAAGCTATCGGTGAACCCTAGAAAAAGGTCACTAGTTAATTTTAGTTATGAGCATTGTTGAACATATGTGAAACTTAGTGATGTGTTTTTGACACTTTGCAGAAACAAAACAATTACACTATAAGAATAATGTTGATAGCAACATGCTAAATTCTTCAAAATAAAGAGGTGTAAAATATGGATCTAATGCGCTTCTTCTTTAAAGAAACGTTTCCTTTTTCAATGTAATGCAAATGCAAAATTTTCACTTTCCATATAATGCACCAAACTGATAAAAATGCAACCTTTTTTTTTCACTTTATATATGAAAGATGCACCCTAAAACTAACCCTAAATGCAAATTGAAAAACTTTTGTTTTGTAAAAAGTATAAGATCGGATTCAAGAAGAAAAAATGTGCACAATGAACTTTTATTTTTAGATATATTGATAAATTGTAAGGAAGAAAACTCACGAGAAACACTCTCACACTTTTTTTATATAAGAAAATAAATAAAATAAGAAATTAAAAGGCAAGAAAGATTGTTAACATATGATTACCCACTCTATACAAAACTGTGAAAACATATCAGAGTGTAACATATGCCTTTCAAAATTTTCAGGAGACCTAAACCACTACAAGCCAAAAAGAAACTCAAACAAGAAAGTTGAATTTTTTTTTTGGAAATTTTTATATTCTCGAAGCAAAATATGTTTATGCTTTTGGTAGCATAGGACATGTGCTTCCACATAGGCATGTGTTTTACATGTAGAATTTTTCGAAAATATCGTATTCTTGAGTTTACTTTAGTTAGAAGGAATTAATTAAAGTAAAATTGTATTTATTAGTGAATTGAGTTATTTAAGGACATGCTTAGAATGCAGTATATAGTCTAAATCTTAAGTGGGTGTGAGAAGTAATATCAATCGTAGATCACTTTGAAGATTAGAAATAGATTCCAACTCATGATTGTATAAGTAAAACTAGGAGAAGGAGGAAGACACTTGTGTTGGGGGAGTCGACATAGTTAGGACTCCTAACGAGAAGTCCAAGTTGGGAGACACTTGGTGATATGTCAAGATCAAGGGACCTTGATATTTGGTGAGATGCCAAGATCGAGAGACTCTTGGTGATATGCCAAGATCAAGGGACCTTTGGTGAGATTCCAAAGTTAAGGATCTTTATTGATATTCCAAGATTGATATCTTTGGTGAGATGCTAATATCAAAGATAAAAAAGAAGGACTTTGGTTAATATGGAGTGTAGGAGAAAATGACTTTTTCTTAATCTAGAGTGAGGAGATCCCAATGGTTGGGTGAAGATAGTTCATCCAAGTATTGATGAGAAGGTTGGATCTCAAAGGAACTTGATTCAAGATATTTATAGGTGGAGAAGAAATTTCATCTAGAGGTCATACAAGTCAAGGAGGAAACATAGATGAAGCAACCACAGGTGGGTTTCATAGGAAAGAAGCCAGAGGGAAGAACAGATTCATACAGAGTTTTCCATACAATATTTCTCTACACATCTGCGGGTCTGAGTGGAGACAATCACGAATATCCATAGGTTAGAGAAGGGAAAGTCATGTATGTCTGTAGATCAAAGAAAGGAAATTCATGTATGCCTTGGGAAACATGCAGGTACAAGTCCGTACAAAATCACAGGAGTCTCCAGGTTTGTCTATAGTGTATAATTCTCTTAGTGGGACATTATCATTGTTACAGGAACCCTAATTTTTCCTTAATAAAAGAATAATTGTATTGGTTTTCCCTTTCGAGTTTTTTGAGGGGTTTACCCAAAATGTTTGGTGTTCTTATGTGCTTGATTTGTTTTACTTGTTTATTCTTCCGTTGCATGTTTCATTGAGTAACCTAGATGTGCTTTAATTTAGAAATTGTATTTTTCTTGGAATTAAGTGCCGAGTGCTAGGTCAAGGGAAATTTCAACTTGGTATCAGATCATACCTAGTATTGGAAGAGGAATATCAACATGGTATCAAATCTAAGGATTTGAAGGAGAGAGGGAGACTCGTCTCTGAAGAGAGGAAACCAATGCACATGATATTGGAAGATCTATGAGATCAAAGTGACTAGAGGAGAGATCAATTTCATATCTAAGGTTGTAGCAACATATCTATGGGATCAAGAGTGTCGAGGTGGGTTATTGAATGACTAAGGACAAATCCAGTTTATTTTGTAGAAGATTAGTCATATTTGTAGGAGATCTTAGCATATCTATAAACCAAAAAGGGAAATAAAAGGACCAATTTTCAGGGAAACAACTGTACGGGGTAGAACCAATTTTTTTGAAGATATATAGAGGYATTTGTGACTCACAATGTTGACAATTACATAAATATGTGGGTCATAGAAGGAAAATTCACAGATATCCACGGGTCAATGAAGGACAAGTCACCGATAGGATGTATAGGATAGTACATAGGAAGTTTCARCAAGATGGCTTTTTGAGCAATGGTAGGAGATGGGCATTTAATAAGGAGATCTCAGACATGTGGAGAAGGACTTCCATCTAGAGATTTGAGCCACATGGGATAACATAGGAGAAAATAAGGAATTTTTCTCATGTGTGTGAGTCATACACTTTGGAGCAAAGATAAAATTTTACTCAAGTGCTTGAGCCATGAAGGAAAATGACTCAAGGTGATCTTAGATGAGTGAATAAGGAATTTCACCTAGAGATATAATCAGTCCAAAGGAGAAGTTAAGTCATAGGAGAAACCAAAATAGGGCCATGACCAATAGATAGATCTGGTGGCAAGGACAGATCTAGGCAACGAAATAGTTGCAGGTACAATATCGTACAACAACAACAAAGGTGCTAGGTTGCAGGTGTTGGCTATTTCTCAGTGGAAACATGCACACATAGGATGAGCGAGTAATATCTCATTGAGTGGATGAAGAAGGAATTCCATTCAATTTTGCAGGGGCAAGTTTCGAGAAAAGGAGGAACAAGGTTGATAACAATGAACCAACAAGATCGAAGGATTGATCTTGAGGTTTGTAGGGCTTGGATATTTGATGATTTGTTTTCCTCAAGAGAACCATTATCCTGAGATGTGAGCCTATAAAGGGATACAAGGGGATCTTGGATCATGGATCGATGTCAGTGGTAGAGAATAGGGATCAAGTAGCTCCAAAGGTTGAGAAAATCAAAGGGAGTCAACTTTCAGGTTAAAGTGGGAAGGAGCATCTTTCCAAGTCAGTGAAGAAATATTCATGGTATGATATGGCGATGCAAGATGATCAGGAGAAGGAGACTTCTAGGAGCATGTTCAAAGGTAATGAGTCTTCGGAGATAGGTCATACCATCATGGAAGGGATATATTTTTTGTCATAGGGAGTAGCCAACTAGGTGCATTAGAGAGTATACATGATAGAAAATCTGGTAGTGAAGATAGAGAAAAATCTAGGTGGGATAAGTACCTTCCTGACTAAGAGGGAGAGTTGATGTTTTTGGTAACATCATATAGGTACTTCCACATACGAATGTGTTTTTCATGTGGAAGTTGTCAAAAATATTCTAGTCTTGAGTTTACTTTAGTTAAAATGAATTAATTAAAGAAAACTTGTATTTATTAGTGAATTGAGTTATTTAAGGACATGCTTAGAATGAAACATGCAATCTAAATCTTAAGTGGGCGTGAGAAGTAATCTCAACCATATATCACTTTGAAGATTAGAAATAGATTGTAACTCATGATTATAAAAGTAAGGCTAGGAGTAGGAGGAAGACACTTGTGTTGAGGGAGTTGACAAATGAAGGAATCTTGACGAGAGGTCGAGGTCGGGAGACTCTTGGTGAGAGGCCAAGATAAAGTGACATTGGTGAGAGAGAAAGGTGAGGATATTTGGTGAGATTCCAAGATTGTGAGACTCTTGGTGAGATGCCAAGAGAAAGGGACCTTAGGTGATATGCCAAGGTTGAAAATATTTGGTGAGATTCCAAGATCCGAATCTTTGGTGAGATTCCAAGATACAGATCTTTGGTGAGATACCAAGATCATAGATAACAAAGAAATGTTGCTAGTAAGGAGTGCAGGAGAAAAGAAGGAATTTTTATTACACTAGAGTGAGGATATATCACGGGTTGCATGAAGAGAGTTCATCCAAGTATTTATGAGAATATTGGATCACAAAGGATTTTGATTCAAGATATTGATAGGTGGAGAAGGACTTTGATCTAGAGGTCATACAGGTCAAGAAGGAGAGAGAGGAGAAGCAACCACAATTGGGTTTCAGAGGATAGAAGCCACAGGGAAGAGCATATTCATATGGAGTTTTCCATATACGACTTTCGTACATATCGGTGGGTCTCAGTGGAGACAGTCACAAATATGCGTGGGTTAGAGAAGGGAAAGTCGTGGATGTTCGTAGTTCAAATAATGGAAAGTCGCGTATGCCTTGAAAAACATGTTAGTACAAGGTTGTACAAAAGAACATGATTCTCCAAGTTTGTTTGTAGTGTACAATTATCTCAGTGGGCCATTATCCATGTTACGACAACCCTAATTTGACCTTAATAAAATCATCATTGGACTGGTTTTCCCTAATGGGGTTTTCCAGGGTTTAGCCAAAATATTTGGTATTCTTATGTGCTTGATTTGGCTTTCTTGTTTATGATTATGCTGCATGTTTCTTTGAGTAACCTAGCTGTGATTTAATTTTCTTGGAATTAACTATTGGGTGCTAGGTTAAGGGAAATTTCAACTTGGTTTCATATCATACCTAGGGTTGGAAGAGGAATATCAACAAAATAAACAAATTTCGAAACCATGAAGTGAACTCTATGACACACAGGACCCAGAAAGACCCTATCGCACCACCCCAAACTTACAGAAATCTGAGTAAGAGAGAAAAACCACTCCCAGGACATGTATGCAACTATCCTTAAGACACATAGCATATGCATGCAATTGTACCCAAAGAAAAGCACATACACCATGTAAACATTCCTCAAAATTGAGAAAGGAGGGTTTGGAAGACTTAGGAAGGATCAAATAAATTTAGAGAAAGATAAATCAAGGTTTAGAACACAAAAAATCCTAAAAAAGAAACATAAAAAACAAGAACCCTTAACGACCCAAAAAAGGAGAAAGTCCCTAGTGGAGTCGCCAGTTCTATTACAAAGAATAATGTCCTATGGCTATGGGTTGAGGCCATAACAAAGTGATACCCTAAAATACCACTATTAGAATCAAATCAATCAGTTAATCGAAAGTAACTACCTTGCAATAACTAAATTTCGAGGAAAAGAGAATAAGACAAACCCAATTTTGATGTTTGATGTCGATCCCACGCAAAATCTTTCGCTCCAACACTCTTCCACGATAATCATTTTCTATATCCTACAAAAAAAGAGACAAGTAATTGCAAGAAAGTAGTTATCTAATAATAAACTAAAACGTGAATATTATAGATTTCATAAGATTCAAATCAAAAGACTTAACATATATCATAAGAATGAATCAACATATGAAATGGACGAGAACGAAAGATCTTTTATTATGAACAACATAAAATTTGGTTACAACCTGTAACTACTACAACATAGTCGTGAGACTGGACTCCACGTTCCTCCACCCAAGGCCAAATATGATCATAAATACCTCCAAAAACTATGTGCTCAAATAGGTCCAAGGAAGGATAAGGGTCTCTTCCTGACAAGTAGGGAGAACACAAAATTTTAAAATAGGGGTTTTCAGATAGACGGGACAATCTTAGATGCAATGTGAAAAAGGGGGCTTGTAGGACTGAATTGAAATCAACAACATAAGGATACATTTCTATGTTTTGTCTTTCCTCTACCCCAAGGCTCTAATAATACTCTTTTTTGACAGTTGGAGTAGTTATGGATGGGCTATAGGAGTTCAAGAACCTGAGGAACCCGTCAACTTTGCCAAAAATGTTAGGATTTATATTGTTTTTGATCTGAATTATCATGTATGCAGGTTGCTAACTAAAAACCAATGTATGTACGCGAGTTTCTTTAAGGAGAGTCACGTACATCAATAAAAATAGGGTTATTAATATATTTCTTGAGGAGGAAAGGGGGAAAGGTCCTGTAAGAAGGGAAAGTGATGTAAGTTAGGTCAATGAGTCATCAAGAGAATATGTGGTTGAAAATGAGACTATCACATGTAGAGAGGGATCAAATCCCTCGAGGTGCAAAACTTTCCTCATTTTTTTTCAATCTGATTTTTTTTTTCACCTCAAGAGACTTGATTCATCTCCAAATACATCTATAGTTAATATGGATCTACTTGTTCTATATATCTATCTAGTTATATTCCATGTGTCAACTCCATGTCGAGCATGGAAGGAATTACAAATCTCTCTCATACTTAGTAGAAAACCATTGATATGTTTTAACCATATGATTTATTTATTTATTTTCTATATATGATGATGATGATGATGATGATGATTATGGTTAACATCCACCGAGACCAAAATTGGTCTATTGGACCCAGAGAAAAGTAAGAGATTACTTGGATTTCTATATAGAAAGTTGACATTGAAATATTTTATTTAAGGTGGACATTGAAATATTTTATTTATGGTCAACATTGAAATACATTTTTTTAAGAAATTCCATATGCCAACTCCATGTTAAGAACACATATCCCTCTTACTACGATGTAGAAATAATTTATATCTATTCATCTATCTATCTATCTATCTATAAAGTTGATATTAAAATATTTTACTTAAAGTGGATATTGAAATATTTTTTGTTAATAATATATATTTTAAAATGTTATGTGTCAACTCCATGTTGAGGACATAAGGAATTACACATCCCCATCATAAGCGTCTCCTGATGCAATGATGATACAATACAATTTGGCCCTTTTTTCCATTTTAAATTATGTTTTAAACAATTTAGAAATTCCCAAGCCCATCTTTTTTCCAACTAAATTTTGATACCTTATAACTTTGAATTGGGTTCTATATGTCATTTGGCTAATTTGAACAATTAAACGCAAGGTGGTGCCCATGGGAGAACATGCATGTTTTGGGAAATGAGATTTTTTAAGCGACAACAATCACCTTATATCAAGGTAGATAAATTCATTTGTCCAAATGATATAAGATGTAGGTAATTTTTAATCTTCCATGTTTAATTTTATTTATTATTATTATTCGACAAGTTGTAAAAGAACGATTGAATCATTTTCTTTTCAGAAATCAAATTAGTATTATTGAACACATGATTTTTATTTCAAAGATTATTCCACTCCTTAAGGTATTGGGTATTGGAAAACTTTTGGTATTCCCATAAATACATTGGAGATGATATTTATGTAAATGTTTTATGAACTTTCTTTCACCCTTTATTTGAACCAAAGGATTGTCATCATTCACTTAGATCGACATTGCAAAGGAAAATGAATATAAAGTAGAGTCTTGTGAAGATGTGTGGATGGAACATCTTAGTGAGCAATTATGATGATGATTTTAAAATCTTGTTAAAAGATGATGACAAGACCATATCTAATGTCCATTCAGGTTGTCCTTTACTTACTAGATTATCATTCTAGTTATGTTTGAGACATGAAAAATACACAAGTAAAGAGTTTTTTCTTGCAAATGATCTGATTTTGGTTGCATGTAATTGATTTTGGTTGCATGTAATTGTATGTGGTTCCTAGTCTTAGTATAATTCCTAGAGATAGTGTCAAATAAGTATGATAATAACTTCATAACACTTTATTAGAAATATAAGTATGATACTCACCTTCGTAACACTTTATTAGAAGTATTGAAGCTTCACTATTCTACAAGATAGTTTGACAGTATAATTATCTTCCATATGAATATAAGCAAGATGGGTGTAAATATTTAAAACAAAAGTTGGAAAGTTTCGCTTAGTAACCTGTGAAGTATTAGACAAGATGTAGTTCTTCATGTTGAGCGAGAGACATCCAATATTTCTTAATTTACGTTGTTAATTTTATGGAGATTAACCATGGCTTATTTTGTATTATCTAGTTGGAGAATAATACTACAATGCATTTTAGCTAATGAAAGTTAAGTATATGGTTTTATAGATTTGTTTGTTTGATATTTGATTAATGATTAATAATAAATAATAATAATGGTTTATTTAATAAATTATTGACTTTTATATAAATTAATAATGAATATCAAATAATATACATCACTACTAAACTACTAAAACATGGATATAATAACTATGTGTAAATTTACTACTTAATAATGTAACTCCATTTTTTTAAGATATAATTATATTTAATAGTAAAAAAAGACAACAATTAATGACTAAATAAACTAAATATATCCCATGATTGTAATTTCATTTTTTTAAGATATGACCACATTTAATAGTAAAAAAAAACAACAATTAATGACTAATTAAACCAAATATACTAGAAACCCATGATTTGTAATAGTCATTAATTGTGTACTGTTTGTATTTCTTGTAGTCTTAATTATATATTAGTCTTGTTATAACGGATTGGGACTATACGACTGGTGAATGCATTAGAAGCAATGAGGGATACTTGATATGATTCCTACTATGTGTGGATATGTCTACACAGAATGTCTCTCATGCATTGTTAGAATCCATTAGACTATTAATATTATGAATGGTCTCAACATTTGGAATATAAGCAGGTTTTGTTCACTATCATGAGCATGGTCACTTGATGAGAGATAATTCATTTATAATATAGAATCAAGTAGAGAGTAACACAAATGTGGATGGGTTCGAAGTTTTTCCAACAAGAACTTATCGACATTAGTGACCAACTTTGGCTTGAATGTAAAGTTTTGTTTCATAGTTTAAAATGTGGCAGTTATAGTTCATCACCATGATTTCAAAATCTCCCACCACGCTGATTACCACGTTTTGCACCATACAATCACTCATCCTTTGAAAATTGCATGAAACTCATTGTTGGAAATGGTCGCCGATACACCAAATAGGTTATTAGAATGCATCGTTTAGTCTTGAAACTTTACCAATAAACAAAAGTGGAAACATGTTTCGAGTACAAAATTCAAACACTTGTTGATAATGGTTGTGCATGTCGGATTGCCATTAATTCTTGATTTTTGAATGTTATAATGTCAAATCACTATAAATTGCTAAAGAATTTCGAAATCCAAATCTAATTAGGTTCAAGCTTGATTATGCCATGAAGGCTCAATATAATTGTTCAATATTCTAACATTGATATTATCGGGCACTAGTGCTACATGCATTTCTTGTATAACATTGTTTTCAGCTTGACCTATAGGTGTGTTCTAGAATTTGTTCTTTCCCAGTTTTCACATAAATGTTCTTTTAGTCATAACATATTTAGGAAATTGAAAATTGTAAGATTTGTTTACCAATGAAAATAAAATAAAATGACACCTCTCTTTTCAAATCATTGTAAATTTTATTTCTTGGAATTAGTATAAGTCTGCATTACCAAATTCTGTACAATTGGAAAGTCTCTCTAATGATATTTAATTTATTCTTTCTTCTAGATACAATACCTCCCAGGAGGTCTTTCTCCAAAATTCCTAAGAAATCCTTTATGGGGAAATGATTGGTTGAGTACACAAAATAGTTGTAATAGGGACCCATTGAAGTTGAAACCTCTTGAGAAGAGTACATCCCTGTTATTCAAATACCTAGGTTTGAGATAAAACTAGTGAGACCTATTTATAAAGACAATGATGACAATATACGTCTTCAACTCCCTTTCATGGGATGGGATAATTATATAGGATATTTCATGAAGAATGCTATCCCGATGTAACTACCCCTAGTGATCCTCAGATGAGGTGGGAGTGTTAGGGACCTAACCTCCCTAACCCCTCACGTAGGTAGAGTAATATGTTTTCTATGCAATAAATGTTGAGATTAGTAAATAAGGCCTACATTATAATGCAAACAAGTCAATTGTAAGAAGACTTGATTGAATCTTTCGCTTCTAGAAACATATTCCTCTAGAATGTTCTTTAGAAGATGGAATTAGTATAAATAGAAGTAGAAGGCATGGGAAAGTCTTATCTTAATAATTATTGTAATATAAATCTTCTTTACTGAAGGTTTCCTCCTTGAAGATGCAAGTGAACATTGCTTTCATTCAATAAAGGTATTATTATTGGTGTTGTTATTCTCATTATTTTTTTGTTCCACTGGTATTTGCTGCAATATTTCTATTTCTTCTTATTATAATACAAATGGTACATTACAAGTGGTATCAGAGCACTTTCCTCTGCATAAATTGTAGGAATTTTTTTTCCAGGGTATAGACATGTACTATCAACACCTTTAAATCATAGATATACGTCGTTTAATGGGTAAAACAAGAAGACTACATGTAGGAAATATAGATGGTTTCATGGGGACACTCGAAACAAAAGTTTCACCTTGTTGGAAACCTCTTTAAACCTTGTTGGTACACCTTTGAGTAGTACCGCATCAGACAAAATTTGTACATGACTATCACTCCCATGTACCATTAGTCCTTTAGGTATATCGAGAGTATCCTAGGTCTCCTGAAACCATATTTAGATCATATGATTGGCCACTCGACTACTATAGTGATACCCAAAAAAACACTCAAGAAGATACTCTCTAGTACATGGGTAATCGGGTAATATGGCTAAGGGTAAGATTGAGCCTCCTTAGTTGGTTCCCTAAGATATTGGTGTTATGGAAAACTAATTCCTATGGATATGGGTTAGGGATAAATAGATGGGTACCCTAAA
This sequence comes from Picea sitchensis, assembly GCA_010110895.2. Taxonomy (NCBI): domain Eukaryota; kingdom Viridiplantae; phylum Streptophyta; class Pinopsida; order Pinales; family Pinaceae; genus Picea; species Picea sitchensis. The sequence continues at coordinate 46,013 of SNQJ01S0017059.1, read as the reverse complement.
AGACTATTCTTATAGTGAAATCAAGAAGTTAATCAAAAGTAACTACTTTTCAATAACTAACTTTTCAAAAGATGACAAAGAGAACATACCTCGAATCCATTGTTTAAAGTTGATCCCATTCATGAAATTTCACTCTAGAACCCTTGCACAATTATCTTGTGAAAATCCTTGCAAACAAAGAGACGAGCAACTTGAAAATAGGTAGTTATTAGTTAACTAACTAAACTTTATCATTTCAATTTTCATAATAGATTCAAAACAAGATATAGATAATCTCATTAAAAGCATGAATCAACAAATAGAATTGGACAATATTATATTCTAGGGAAACGAGGGATTTGCAGGACAATAAGGAAAATGCCAGCATGAGAATGGATTTCTCAGTTTCGTTTTTCCTCGAACCCAAGGCTCTTTTTTATACTCCATTTTGATGGTTGGAGTCATTATGTACAAGATACATGAAGTTAGGAAACCGAGTAATCCGTTAACTTCACCTAAAATGTTGGGAATTATTATTTTTTTGAGCCAAAATAACATGTACGTGGGTTGCTAACTATCAACTAGTGTATGTACATGGGTTTTCTTAGAGAGAGTCACATACATCTTGAAAATGGGGTTTTTAAAGATGTTTTTAAGGAGGAAAAAATGTGATTTTGGTCCTACAAGCAGGGAAAGGGATGTAACTTAGAAAAATGAGTCATCATGAGCATATGTGGTGAAAAATCATGCTATAACATATTCCCCCTAATGTGTGAGGTTAGAAAAGAAATTGATGGTCGACATACATTACATAAAATCATGAGATAGTGGAGGGGCCGTTGGGTAGGAGTAGTTGAAGACCAATCCCAAAACTATACCGACAATAGAAACAAGTAAGATACTCTCTTCTCAAGTCGACCATACCCATGCTTGAGGATAATGTAAGCATGGCCACCAAATGAAGTACACTATAGATCCATGAGTGATAAAAGTATAATTGATGTCCTTGTCCAAGAAAACTATACACAGTGGATCTATGTGATATATAAAATAAGCAATCATGGCCACAAGGAGATACACAATGGATCCATGGAAAAAATGTAGATCATAGCGATGAATAGATACACAGTGGAGCTAATTCTTAGAATCAAATTGATCCAGGAGGATCTTGGTGGCCAGACACCTATTCCAACTGGCTCAAAACCATTTTTTGGCAAGTTACTATTTATAGTAGTTTTTTGGGTCCTAAACTTTGGGGGCCATTTTGAGGGCATAAATGACGTTTCTTCACAATCAGGAACCTTAATAACAACCAAAGTATTTGATTGAGCCCCATAAATGAAGTTCCTCGCCAATAACTTTCCAAAGAGATATTGTGCATCCTAAAGAATATTGTATGCACAATTTATGAACCTGGGAAGTTAATGTACTAACTTACCCCGACGGGGCCCACATGAATTTTGGCGCTTCATCTCCTAGGGTCAGGTTTTTGGATTTCTAGGGTTTTGTAATTCATGTTTATTGTAAAAATTATTTCAAAGCTTCAGTTTAATCATATTCTTCTGAATGAGCATAAACGTCACATCTCTTCTCATAGACAAGCTGCCACCATTCTAACGAGTCTCTCACTTTGTATTTATATTGTTTTGTACATTTCGCTCATTAATAGAAATTGTGTATTAATTTATCTGTGTTTATGGTTATATATCTGATATATCTCTGTACATTTATTTATTATATCTCCTCTCTCATTTTCTGCCAAAAATAATATGGATCAATGGTATCAGAGTAGGATGCTCTTGATCATTTTTCAGTGCATGTCCCCAACAAGGTCCAAGTATAGAAATTTGGGTCTCAAGCTTGTCTCTCCTGAGGAAAATCTCTCTCGCACACCCAAGAAATCCTCCATGGAGGAAGAAAAGAAAAAAGATGGAGAAAAATATTCTATTAATATGTTGCTGGAGCAAGCTCTTATGCGACAAAGGGATGAAATGATGGAGAATTTTTCCAACATCCTTCAACACATGTCGATAACAACAGTCACATATTCATCAAGAGGCAACTTTGGAGGCACCTCTCCCTTCAAGGTGCAATTTAATTTTTATATTCCTGTATTTGAAGGTTAGATAGATGTGGATGCCCTAGAAAATTGGTTAAATCTACTAGAAGGTTATTTCTTCATTCACAATTTTCCCGACAGGGAAAATATCATCTTCACACTCCTTAAGGCTCTCTACCATGTCAATAATTGGTGGGAAACTTACTGGGAGAAAAGTTCCACACAAGAGTCTGGAATATATGGGGTCGAGCCCACTTGGGATTTTTTTGTGGATGCATTCAGGGAACAATATTACCCTGTTGGTAACTATAATGATGAGTACATGAGATGGACCACAATGCGACAAGATAGGGGCCAAATAGTGTCGGAGTTCACAAATAATTTCCATACCTTGTGCACCAAGCTGGGTGTCAAAGAATCTAAGAGACATCTGGTTCTGAAATATCACGAGGATCTGCATAGTTACATCCAAATCAAAATGGATTTTATGGACATTTAATCATTGGGAGATGCCTATCGATATGTTGTCAAAATCGAGCAGAAATTTAGGCACCATAAAAAATGGTATTTTAGGTCTGCAAATCCGCAACAACCAAAGTATGTTAAAGACAACCCTAAAAACTAGCCTCCAGAAAATGAGTCCAAGCCACAGGAAAAGAAGGCTAATGGAAAGATGAATAAGGACACTAGAAAGTGGTGTGATGTCCAAAAAATACCCTAGCACAACACTGATGAATGCCGCTCAAAACAATCATCGGTGGTCGAGATAAAAAAAAAGGATCTGAACCCTGATTTAAAATCTGATTCAGAAAATAATGGGAGAAGATAGATCATCGACGTAGACCCCACTGCTACTTTCACGACCACAACAATTCAACTAGAAGAACCAACAGATCATCGACGAGACCCCACTGCTATTGTCAATGATCACAACAATTCCAACGAAGAACCAATATTATCCTAAATAGGGGAGAACCTTTTCATTCAAATGTGGGTAGCGGGGACCTGAAAATGTGCATTTTATTGTTGATAATGTAAGACAAAAGAACTCATCTCAACAAAGGTCCTCAAAAAGTTGGGATTATCGACAACACCACGTACCGTGAACCAATTAACATCGGGTGGCTTCGCCAGGATGATATATCCATGTCACCCAATATTTTTGATTGTCATACAACATCTATCCCTTCAAGGATGAGACATTTCATTATGTGATGTTTCCTCACTGGATGTCTATGATTTTCTTTTGGGTTAACCATATATGTGGAAGCGCCATGCTATTTATGAGTCTCGACCCTATAGTGTCATTGTTACTTTGGGGGGTCATATATACAAGATACCAGAGGTAGTTTCAACTACTGTCCCACCAAAATAGTGCTACAAGGCAATCTCTCATATTGAAAAATTCATCCTCTTCACAATGTTTTCAAAAGGTGAACAAAAGGACATTGCAACCAATGCATCCTTGGCCCAATACCTTTATTTCCAACATAAGTAAATTGTAGAAGAGAAAGAAGATATTGCTTCTTCACCTATAATGGTACCTACACACTACCGAGTCAAGATAAGATAGAATAGGTTGGTTGAACAGATTCAACCCCACTAGCAACAGGTTCATGACAGTCTTCAACAAGCTAAGCAACGTGACTTCTCCAGCAAGGTAAGTAACTCACAAAGATTTAGATTTAGCAAATGATTTCCTCTCTTCCCCAGGAACTCAACGTAATGGAGACCATTGATTCCTAATGAGGGAGGACTTATCTAGTATGATCTTGGTGTCCACCCACCTATTCCAATTGGCTCAAAATAATTTTTTGAAAACCTACTATTTTTAGTAGTTTTTCGGGTCCTAAGTAGATACTAAAAATTCATCCATACAAACCTCCACATTGTCAGAGATAAGCTTCCACCATTCTAGCGAGTCTTTCAATCTGTATTTCTACACTTTTGTACATTTCTCTCATTAATAGAAATTGTGTATTACTTTATCTCTGATTTTATGGTTATATATCTAATATATATCTATACATTTCTTTATTATATCTCCATTCTCATTTCATGCCAAAAATAATCTCGATCACAAATCAGAGGATATCAGGAGCCAATGAAGTGAAAAAATTGATCCTCTACAAGTACCATGTCACTGAGGGTGGTATAATCAATATAAGTTGGGTAGGAGCACAAAATAGGTGATGTTCATACTTCACTTGAGGTAAATCACACCATCATGGTACTAGTTTTCACTATTTGAATGAAGGTGTTGGATTCTAACACAATGAGACATTGTTTGATTACCGATCATTGATGTATATGTTGGAAAATTGGTTGTCATTTATGTCAACCTTAGAATAATTGCAGAAGCCCCTAAAGTGATGATGATGTGTCCACTTGAAGAAGACTTGAAGAAACTTGAAGGAGCCTTGACATAAGTGTATATAAGTCCAATCTGGTCCCCTTATGGTGTTTCTTTTAAGAATGGACCTCACGGGATGATATAACATGTGGGTGTTTCCACATGCCCACTTTGAGTTGTACCCAAATAGAGCCTTGAAGGAGCCTTGAAGAAGCCCTAAATACAAGAGAAGAAGCCCCTAAAATAAAGTAAAGTAAAAAATCCCCTAAGGTTGACCATCCTTAAGGAAGAGGTGCAACCCAAAAATTGTGACCCTTGGTCACACCCCCTCATGTGGAGAAGACTCATATAAATAAGAGGAGCCTCATTTTGCATTTTGATCACACCAATTTGACCTAGCCAAAGAAGAGGAGTGAATTTCAGCCTATAGGAGCGAACTTCCAATGGAAGATGAAATGAATAAGGGAAAAATTCCCAAGAATATTGTTACTTCCTTTTGAGTGGATGGAGTTGGTAAATTAAGAATTACCACAATTTTGGATGTATCAACTTTGATACCTATGAAGAAATTGAGCATAATAATATTAGGACAAGAAGATTGGCGGAAAGGGCCTCAAACCATAATTCTCAACATTGTATTCATCCTAATGATACAAATATATAATACAATAATGAAACCACCTCAATTATTCCCACATCGACACCTCATTAGGAGATAAGGTAGTAGGAGGAAATATAGTAATCTAGAAACACACTTAGGATAACAACTATATCCTAGCATGTGAAATATACAAAGGTGGTATACTAAGACTTAATGATTGTATATGAGAAAGAGGCTAACATTACCCCCCTCAATCATAAGTCCAAACAACAATACCAACAAAGCAGGTAAATAAGTTGGTATATCTCCATGTCTTCATTATGAAACTCATGAGCTGAGCCACAATGAAGAATTGCCTGGAAAACGACCAATCTGGATGTTGAATTTGTTCATCTGAAATGAACTGGGAGAGAGATGAACAACTACAATATCTGAACATTCCCTGATTGCTTGACAATTTAATCATTTTTACAAGTATTTTAGCTAGAAGAATCTGATTTCTTCTACTAATTGGTGAACATGTAGTATCACCACTCTACTATCAGTGTATCACTGAAAGTGCTCTCTGAATTTATGATTTGGAATAACCACTCACCAATTGATGCCATGTATCTGATGGTTTTTGGATAACCACTAACCAATTGTGACACTTTTATGTGTCCAACAACATCCCAATGTATTAATGTGTATGATTCAATTGCAGGTCATTGAACCATAATCCTGCCAAATTATGCCATATCTGGAAAATCTCACTATGTAATCATGTGATCCAGAATGCATGCAATTTGTTCACTTAATGTAAAATCCAATATGATGAGAGTGAACCAAGAGAATTGAATCAAATGAAAATATGACACATCCATAAAAATGCCTGACAACTCAATCAATGCCAAGATGCAATGCAGAAGGATCCATGTTTCCTCTGCTAGGTACAATGACCATCTAGGTGAACCAAATGTCCACATCATTGCTCTCAAAATCAAAATTAACATCCAAATTATGTATGATTCAACTTAAACTTATTGAACCATCATCCAAATTATGTATGATTCAATTTAAACTTATTGAACCATAATTCTTCTAAAGTCTGTCATCTATAGAATGTAGTTTCCCATTTTGCAAATTTCATGCCCATATGGCATATTTGATGTTTGTTGCTGTCGAAAATTTCTGTCTGACAACCAATTCAATTCCATCATCAGTTCCCCCCTTTGTTAGTTGAAGGGAGAGACCACAAGTGGTTTCTGAAACCATATTCACTTGACTTTTGAACTCCCCTTCGTGCATGAGAGTTTAATCAATAAATAACCTCCTCTATGCTCAAGAGAGTACCATAATTATTCCATTTTGGAGTAATAAATTGACACAAAGTGGGCATGCAGAACAAACCACACGTTATCTCATCCCATGAGGTCCATGCTCGAAATCTACACCATAATGGGACCTGGGCCAGTAGGTACAAAATGTTATGTGCTAAGCAAGGATTTGGCTCACCTACAAGATTGGCCTTTACTCAAGATTGAATTCTTCGGTAATACTTATATAATTGCTTGGTTGTTGATGACCATTTCCAAGGATTGATCTACTCATAGTGAATCTTCAATCTTCCAGGTTTCTTCAGTGTTGAACATGTGCTTGAAGAATGGTTTTTATTTCCACAATGTTGGCAAGGATGGAGATCAAAACACTTATTCTCCATGTGACCAAATCGATTGCAATATTGTCATATCGCATTATGATGATGCACTTGAAAAGGTGAAAGTGAATCTTCTTGAAGGAATCCAACACTTTGGAACTTAATTGGTCTGGAATAATCAGGAATATGAAAGGTAACTTCCTTGTCATATCCTAGTCCTATTCTATTCTTGTTGTAAATGATTTCTTTCCAAGGTCAGATGATGGGATTGGAAACAATATTCTAAACCTATTGTTTTAAAATCTGTGGAAGTGGATTTACTGTATGTTGTTGCAACATTGAAAGGTTTTCTTCATTAAACTCAAAAGAAAACGCTTGCAATGTAGGTTCAAGAATAGATTCATCTTTGTCTACATATGGAGTTGTCTTACTGAGTTTCTCCTTCACTGAATGTTGACCATCATCATCATCCTCATCATCATTATCATCATAGAGAGGGTTGTTCTGAACAAAAACTAGTTCAAAATACTGCATTGGCTGTTGATTTTGAGATTTATCAACTCATCATTCAATTGTTGGGATACAGATTTAAGAAGTTTAACTTTAGCTTGCATCACTTGCAAACAAGTTAGCATTGATTGAAGAGTTTCTTTGTTCAATCTCACTGTGTTGTCTTCAATGGTTTTTATTAGAGTGTTCAGTAACTCTAATAATTCACGAATTCGCTCCATTTGAACATGCTCACTTGAACTTCTTGTTCACTTGCTCTTCTCGCTCGCTTGAATTTGTTTCACGCTCGCTTGAACATTTCTTTCTTTCTTCCAAGAAGTTGAGGATGTCGGTTACCACCGAAAATGCATCCAAAATTGTGATGTTTACAATGATTTGAGTTAAACTACTCAACCTTGTCAATTTCAACTCGAAATTACAATGAATCTTGGGTGTCGAGCTTAGACAAAAAAATCACCTTATGACAAATTCAATTCAACTCAACTTGATTTCAAAAAGACACGTAAACTTACAAAAGGACAATTTGCAAGTTACAATAAATCATGATTCTTAAGTTGAATTAATCTTCAAATTTGAATGTGTTGTCAATGCTTTTGAGTCGAGTTCTCCATTGATTATGAGCTTGTTTTGTCCATTGTTGATATGATTTCCAATTTGATATATTTGTTGCTTCTTGATTACTTTTATTTATTGTACTTGAATAACATTATTCACGAGCTTTTGTGTTGCGTAAATTCTAAAATTGCAATTGTGTTTATGTCAAAACTAGAGAATAAACAATATAAGCCTCCATGAAAACATCACCAACACACACTACACAAGGTGTACCTAATATCCCCTTATTCAATTTCGGGTGGATCTTGGACACAATAAAAAAATATGAAGAAATTTTATAATGAGTATCTCTCTTATGAAACCAAATACAATGGGAAAGATACAATGTATTTTCTCCTTCTTAATGCTTTGACAAGGATTTCAATTCATAAGATTTCACTTATGCTCTCAAAGGCTTAATAAAAAAATAAATTTCTTCTAAAGAAGTCTTATAACCTCCCATATAAATATCAATTCATCAATTACAACTTCTTCTAACTCTCTTAAAAATGGACATCTCTCACTTTTGTTGAGTTTCTGAACTTGTTTCTTTAAAATCCATGCATAGTTTTGTTTTATATACATGACATGTTTTATGAATTTAAGAAATCATAAATGAACTTTCATCAGTATATTTTACTTGTTACCAGTTCAACCATGAAGATGGCTGATGATGAATACACTGGAAGTTGCATACATATTATTTAGGCATCGACTTTGGAGAGAGGTTGTTGAAAACTAGTAATTGTTGCAATTTTTCATCCAACAATAAGTAAGTAGAGGATGTTTCCTTTACAAATGCACAAGGTCTTCATCAATGGTCTCTCTTTTTACATATGGCACGATATTTTAACGGATTCCTTGTGATTTTAGAGTGAAAATACCTGGTATCGATTCCTTCAAAAAGTTGCACTTCCTTGGTACATATATTTTCGGATTCATTGAGTGAATCGATAACAACGGAAATTAAATAAGCTTATGTGACCCTGGTTACACATGCCGAGAGAGAATATTCTACCAAACAAATCATAACAATCAATGGAGGACACAGTGAACAAAAATTTCATAGGATAGAATTAATACGATAGCCTTCTCTTCAAACAACTCTGAAATGGAGAATGTATGATAAGGTTACAGGTTCAATTCTCATGGCAGGGTCATCAAGCGCCAAAACTTCCACAAATATCTATCCACATGTCACCACCTTTTCATAGATTTCAATCCTAACTACAAAATATGTTCGTGATATTGATATCTAGGAGAAAAATTCACAAGTATTTGCGTTTTCTCACAAGTATAGTTGTTTTCCATTTAACTATTAGTGCTACCCACATACACCACACTCAAACAATTGGTTCCATAGTTTCCATAAACTCACATAGGTAAGAAAACATAGGGTTTCATGTATCTCCTTAGAGTGTTTCCCACTGAGAAATTAGTTCAAAGTTCAAACAAATTGTGTGGGTTTCTTAAAGGCCGAACAAGAATCTCCAAAAATGAAGAACAAATCAAACAAAAGATTGCATACGACCATCTTCGTAGCCTTCCCGAATTACCCAGAGAACGCTTCATACTTTTGAATTCTTCCCACGTATATCTGGGCCTTGTTGTAGCTTACAGAACTTCACATTTGTTGCTACACCTAATGATTCATAAGTACAATTTGATCATTTAAGTCTATTTCTTCGATTGTAGACCTTTTCTTCAAGTGTATGATGTCAAATCGCCCCTTCAAACAGTTCTATGGATCAAAAACTTTGTTGCAATTGCCATAACTTTCCAAGACATCTATGGATCTAGTTGATCTGGTCGATAGCCAAAGATGGGAAGGTAATTTCTGGGCAGATATTTAATTTTGAAAATCACTAATTTTTGCGGGAATTTTTGTCAACAGATCATCGGGTGTGGAATCTAAGGACAAATTTGTTGAAATATAATATTTGAGATTAAATCCATGATTCAACACATCTTCAGATCTAGTTTGTGTTGACTATTTTAAATGGTTTTGATACCATACATATCAAACATCGGACAAGATCCATGGTGGGTTCATATTGCTTGAAATATGCTTAAAAAAAAGTTCATATCTATAGCGATTTCCGATGCATAAACATAAAAGACGAGTGAATAAAAAAACTTCTACAGTCAACCAGTGCGTTGTACCTCTTTATGAGATGCTGCAACGGTATCACTAAGGATGATAAAAGGAATACCCTGATCCCATATTGAGTTCCTCTCGTCCAAGTAAATGAATGTAGATTTGCATAATTCACAACCACAACCACTGATCCGTTGAGGGACAAAGGCATCTGCAGATCCGTGAGGAGGAAAGATTCAATCACTGATCTCAGACATAACATGATTGATGGCATGCAACAATTGCAGAAGGAATATTCAAAGGTAATTTTTCCACCACGCCGACTTGGAGTGCACCTCACCTCTCATAGAAAACTACCATGGTGAAGAAATCATGCCCTTAAGACCATAAGATCTCTGTTACCAATTGAAGAAATTGAGCATAAGAATATTAGGACAATAAGATTGGCGGAAAAGGCCTCAAGCCATAGTTCTCAACATTGTATTCATCTTAATGATGCAAATATATAATGAAATAATGAAACCACCTCAATTATTGTCACATCGACACCTCATCAGGAGATAAGGTAGGAGGAGGAAATATAGGAATCTAGAAACACACTTAGGATAAAAACTATATCCTAGCATGTGAAATATACAAAGGTGGTATACTAAGACTTAATGATTGTATATGAGAAAGAGGCTAACAACCTGCAATAGATACATGGTTTCAAAAAAAAATTCCTTCAATAAACATTAAGACTATTTTTTCATTACTTAAAGAAAGATTTGTTTCCTGACATTTGTTTAGTTGTTTTTACAAATTATCTAAGTCTTCTCCAAAAGTGTCCCCATATACTAAAAATTCATCCATACAAACCTCCACATAGTCATACATTCTTCTTTGTGGTTTCCTAATGGGTTTAACATTTTATTTTATATGGATATGATGAGTGCATGTATCTAGATGGATACCTTGCATGTATGTATAGTCCCAATAAAAAGCATTGGAAAATGTATGCAAAATCGTAAATGTGTTGAACCTTCATAGAATAGATCTAGCTGGGAATTGGCATACACAGTTGTAGAGAAAATAGAAGAAAAGAGAAGCATGAGAGAAAGAATGGTAGAATTCTCATCAAACAAATGAATGAATGATAATATACACATGATATACTCTGTATAATTCAACCAATGCGCACTGGAGGATAAGCCAATGTGCCATAGTGGTGGTCTAGAGTGACCTGGACACACACCAACAATTACGGGAGTAAATTGCCACCTAGTCTAGTCTCTCAGGTAGTTACGGGAGTGAATTTCCACCTAGATGAGTTAAATAGTCTATCAGTCTTTAGTTAGCTAACTGAAATAGAGTGAAGTGAGGAGGATATTAGGGAATCATGAGTAATGCACTATTCTGGTGATGATCCCAAGGACAATGCACATTAGCTAGTGATGATCCCAATGATGCATGGTGATAATCCCAATGTAGGATCTAGACTCCACTCAATTGATCAAACTGAAATGAAAACTGAAGGGAATATTCTCCTAGAGGAATGTTATCCTAGAGGAATATTCTCCCCTAAACTTTAGGATACTAGATAATGACTAATAAACATAGGAAAAACCTTAGGAAAAATAAATCCTAGGTGTGTGTGAAGTAACTCCAACAACCTCCTGAACATCACTATGGTGAAAATAAAGAATGGGTCCTTAACCTAAACAACCCCCCGAATATCACTATGGTGAAAATAAAGAATGGGTCCCTCACAAAGGCCATGTTAGGGTACCCAAATAAAAAATACACCAAAATAAACTCCAGAAAAAAGGGAAACCTCATGGGAAACCCCCCCTTAAAGTACAATGTATGTAAAAATAAGTATCCTGTAGTTGCTAAGAAATTGTGTCCTTTCATTCCCGTGATGACTCCATGTGAGAATGGAACTTTGCTCGCTGGAAAGTGTTGGTGAATATGTTCTAGTTTTTTCCTTTGGCCAGGAAAATCAAGTTGATGATCCCTCAGTACTAAGTCCCAAAAGATTTAGTGCATGTGATCTTGGATGTGATTCATATGTTTTTCCTCTAAACTAGATTCTCTAACCACAGAGGGTTTAGTTGCTCACCGTGATGACACCCACGATGAAACCTAATTCCAAACCTGGGAAAATGTTGTAGTGACATAGCCTAAATTATTATGTTAACTACCCCTATGTACTTTGCCTCGACTAAAGATAGAGAAATAATAACCTACTTCTTGCTCGATAAAAAAATAGGGTCGGAACCAAGACTGAATGAGTAACCAAATGTGGAATTCAGATCACTTATCACCATCCCTGTCGGAATCAGTGAAACCGATGAGGTACAATGTAGATTTTGTTGCATAATGAATCCTAAAGCTGATGGTTCCATGTACGTATCAAAAGATACACTTTTGGCAAAATTTCTTCCAATGGCTCTTTTCCAAATTCTTGTATGAACTTGGAGACTGCTCCAATTACATAGGAGAGGTATGGTATGGAGGGTGTGAGATACAAGATCCCCACTAATGATGTATAGTGTGTTGTAATCCAGGAGTTTCCCACCATCTCAAGTCCTAATTCTAATAGAAAGGAGTCGGTAGACTTGCACCGTCATGTGAAATGTCTCGTTGAGGATCTCATGCATACTTGGCATGGGGATAGTTTGATGCCCGATGCATCCTCATTTATCTCAAGTCCAAGGAAGAAATTTAAAGACCATGTCCATCATCAAGAACCTATCATGTAGACTCCTTCTTGACTTCAATAATCATTGAAGTCAAGCAACCGGTGATAAAAATCATCAACATACAAAACTAGGAGTAGAAGTGAATCAATCAGCCTTGGAGCATGTAAACATTTGGGTCTCAATTACAATGTACAAAGTTCAGTGACACAGGTAAGATTCCATCTTGGCATACCATGCAATAAGATATTTCTTAAGGCCATAAAGAGATTACTTAATTGCATGGGACTAAAGATGAATCCTCTCAAAGATAAATGCCTCCTGGGTTTTCCATAGATATCTCAGAGAGATCGTATCACTCATGAAGAAATTCATTCTTCATGTTCATCTAATGGACTCCCATCCCTTGGTTTCCACAAAGGCAAGTGCCAAACGTATGGAACTATATTTTCAGCTAGAGGGTCTCATCATAGTCAATGCCATGCACCCATCAAAGCCTTTGGAAACTAGTATAGCTTTGTATCCGCTCTAATATTTCCATCCATTGTGCTCTCGGGTCCCAGACACATCTGCACCGGAAAAGTTTCCTTCCATAAGGTAGGGAAACCAGATCCAAAGTATGGTTCTCGAGTAGGGAGTTGTAATACTCCTCCGCGGTTGATTCCCAAAAGGGATTTCCAACAACCTTGACATAGGACTGTGGATTTGAATACTTAACCAAGAAAATATTCCTAGGTAGCATCGATTTAGTGGTATTGAGTGCAAGAGGAAGTTCCTTGAAATTAGATCGAGTCCTTCCAGTATCATCTAGATCACCAACAATATCCCCAGATCCCTAAAAGTAGTCCGACCACTTCTAGGCTTCCACTTTGGCTTCAGATCTACATCGATGCACTGAATATGCATTTGATTGTACTAACTCTATATCTAGATCATTTGAATCCTATCAATCATAAATCTCATTTGAAGAAGAGTCAATTCGTGCTCATTATTCCCATGTGTGAAAGAACAGTTGCGTATGCATGCATCTATTGAGGGGCATGCAAGACACTTTCCTTGAATTGGAAAATTATCCCAATGGTGAGTACGTCCAAGGAAAGATAAATAAGTCTCAGATCCCTTCGCCACCGCTAGTATCTGACAAATATACACTCATGCTATGGATCAAGTTCTTCCTATTTTCATAGCGACCGAGCTCCATGCACGGAATCAGTACACGAAGTGGGTGACTTTCGGTTTGAGTCCTATCTAAGCCTTGTACTAAGCCATTTTGAAAGATCTATTGGGATATCTATTTTGGATGTAGATTTAACAATTAGCAAGCTCATCCCATAATATTTGTGGAAGTGAATTTGTATGTAGCATGCAAGATGGCATCTTTTAGAGGATCTATTCTTCTGCTCAACAACTATGTTTTGAGACAGAGTATAGGGAACCATGTGTTACAACTAAATCCCTTCCTCATAGAAAATATTTCCTGTATCCGATGGTTTGGCATACTCTCCCCATTATCGCTTTGGATGATTTTGATTTTTCCGATCAGGTTCTCGACAAGGATTTGAAATCTTGAGGTGTTGAAAGACCTCCTGCTTTTCCTAAGAAAGTAACCATGCGGAAGCATGAGAAATAATCAACATAAATGAACACATACCTTGCTTTACTAATTGATGATGCAAGGCCCATGAGGTCACTATGGATTAGATCTAAAGGAGGGAATTTCTCTCTCGAGTCTTTCTTTTGTCGAATTTCTCTTGAAGGTATTTTCCAAGAACACATCCCTCACAAATTCCTCTAGAGAAGTGGATGCCAGACCATGAACCATTCCTCTTTCTAAGTTGTTGCATATATATGAACTTTAAATTTTGAAACCTTTCGTTCCATATCCTATTTCTTTCATCGATGTGGGTAAGAAGTAATGCAAAATCATGTTCAATAAATTCAAGGTAGAGTCTGATTGGATAATTTACTCCTCACCGTAGAAACCTCGAATCATTTGCATGTAATACATATCCACCGCATCAGGTGTGAATATGGACCCTCTTTCCAGTGATGGAATTTTTCATCCGATACATAGAGATAATATTGACACAAGTTTGGGAATGTGAAACACATTCTTGAATCTTCCATTTATGAGTTTAATTCTTCCTTTCCGGTGATATCAACTCAGAGAGTTGTCCCCCATCAGTATGGGAGGACCTTTGCATGAATTCAATGAAGAATATATTTTCAGGGCAACCATGTGGTGTATCTACTCCTCACCCATGATCCAAGCATCGGGAGAGGGTTTGATGGAAATCAAGGCATGGGTAGAATTTATTTTCTTGGGATTATGATCTTGTGGATTCTTTCTTCTTGGCACCCTCAGTGGATGCAATCTCCAAGTTTGTTTTGATGAATTAATTGGGTGATTAGATCTATCTATTTATGAATTTATATTATGGATGAACTTTATGGAAATAAGTGCATTTATCCCCTTCTTCCCTTTCCAATTCCTCTAGATCCAGAGGTATATCGTTGAATGGTTTTGAGTACCCTTCCTTCTCTGGATTTGCATGTTCTTTTCATTTTTCATTTATATTTATATTTATGATATTGATGACTACTTCCATATTTCATATTATGCATGTGCCTTTGGGCCTTTTCTTTTCCCATATTCACATGAGCTTGTTCTTCTCTTTATGCCCAGAGACTCAACAAAGACTTCAAGAGAGGGCATCGTCCAGGTAGATACAAAGGTGAATCTAATTGAATGAAATGTGTATACAAACACCTGAAAGTATTCTAGACCAAGTTTGAGAGAATGGTGAGAACTATTTGTTTCTCCTCCTAGATTTATAAACCTTGCAAGCCTTTAGTTGCAACAACAAATCCTTATATTGGTAAAGAAATATTGGATATTGGTTCTAAGATTTGGATCCAATATGAGAAATTCCACTCTAGCATGTTTCCTCATCTCATCCTATTTTGGCTAAAAATACATTTTGTGGTGGTCCATGATTCATTGGGGTTTTAGGAGGAGGAAAGAGGAGTTCAGGAGAAATGACACTGTAAATTGTTTCAAATGTTTCATCCATTCGATTTAGATACTTGGATTTTCTATAGATGTTGGTTTTTCCTCTATGTTCATGGTTAACTATTACAATCCTATGCTTCTAAAGTATGCATTATCATATTCTCCTTCTATGCAAAGAAGTTGTAAGGTGTATGAATGAATTATTTGTAAATTCCATTTTTCCATTGTCTTCAATCTTCAATACCTAGAAAAATAATTTTGTGTTTATTTTCCCTAGAAGTCCTTCAACTCTCATACCATGTAAATGTGATGAACTTTCACATAATATATCTAAATAGGAATTGACATACACGCCAGTAAAGAAAATATAATAAAAGAGAAGGCAGAGAGAGAGAATGAAAGAATTAATAATAACTAAATGAATGAATGATAATTTTACACATGATATACTATGTAACTCAAATAATGTGCACTGGGTGAGAATCCAATGCACCATAGTGGTGGTCTAGAGTGATATGGACACACACCAACCATTATGGGAGTAAACTGCCACCAACTAGTCTCTAGAAGTTACTTTAGTGAACGCCACCTAACTGAAAGTTAGTTAGTTTTATCAATGTTCGCTTAACCGAACTAAATAGTGTGAAGTGAGGAGGATATAAGAGAATCTTGACTAATGTTCTATTTCGGTGATTATCGCAAGGAAAATGTGCATTATCTGGCAATGATCCCAAGGACAATGTGACTTATCCGGTGATGATCCCAATGTTGCATGGTGATAATCCCAATGTAGTATCTAGACTCCAATCAACTAGTCAAACATACATAAAATCACCGAAGAATTTTCTCCCCTAAACTTTAGGAGACAATATAATGACTAATAAACATAGGGAAAACTTTAGGAAAAATAAATCCAGGTGTGTGTGAAGTACCCAACAAAACTAAAATTAATTATCTTTTGTTGTAAACCATCTAAATCATAATTAATATTTAAACTTTTATCGAGATAGATTTCAATGGTTTTATTAGAGGAATATGATATAGAATTTACATGAAAGGTAGACTAAAATAAAGATGTCAAACTGTTCATAGTACATGTTTCCTAAAAATGCTATCCCAAAAGATGATCAATAGACAATTATTTAGAAATTGATGTCTTCCCCCTAAAATATGGATGAAAATTAGGATGAGAAATGAAATAATCAAGCTTATTTTCATGAGTATTTTATTTAAGATTTAAATCTTGTGCAACGGTAAGAAGAGGATGGTTTTTTTCTTCATCAATATGATTTTCATCTAACCATTTCACATGTTCTAATTCATTTATAGATTTTGCAGGGGGGTAAAGTGTGATGTGCTTTACTTCAACACCATTTGTAATGGTCATGTTTCCAAATTGAAAACTAAAGAATGAATCAATTGTTTCCAATGAAGGTATCCCCAAGATTAAAGGATGTCATCCCAAATTAGGATTTATTCCCAAGAGTCAAGGGAAACAATGAAGTCTTCAATTACATCCTCATGTTTAATTTTTGGTCTATCTATTAACTCTAACACTCAAGGGGTTGGTCAAATATTGCCAATGTTTAAATTTTGCATATTTTCCATTTCCATGACATTTATAGTTGAACCAAACTCAATTAGAGTGTTTGGGATAAAAAATTTGTTGATGAAGATTGTAACAATTGGTATTCCAGGATCAACATATTTTTCTAAAATGACTTTAGTGGTCATGAAACTTGCTAATTTCCTGATAACTTTGATTGTTTGTGGATATTGTTTTTTTCTTCCAATTTTTCTAATTAAGAATTCCCTGATTGTTTTTGCATATATTGGTATGTCGTTTATGGATTGGAACAGGGGAATTTTAATGTGGATTTTTTTGAATTCATTTAAAAAGTCTAATTCAGATGAAATTTATGGTTTTTCATGTTTCTCTATGTTTACCCTTTCAGGAAAAGGTGTTGTCCTAGACGATTGAGGTTGTTCTTGTATGCAAGAAATTGATTTATCGTATTTTTATTTTTAATAGGATGATTAGGAGTTTACTCCTTTTCTTATTCAATTATTATGGGGGATTTTTTATTTACAATCTTCCAAGAATGCAAATTGATTTCCTGCAATTGCACAAGAAATTCCCTTATTTGCACGGGGAATTCCTGTAATTGAACATGGGTAATTAGATAAGTAGGAAAAGTGTCTACTTCAACATTGTAAATAACTTTATCCTTTTGGTTATTAGGATTTTCCAGTGGATGAGAAGGAATTTGAGTAAGTATATGGGTTTGTTGATTGGATGGTAGTTGTAATGGTTGTGTCTAAGTTAGTTCTGGTTGTTGGTATTATAGTAGTTGAGGGAGGTATTAACCTCCATGTGTAACCTTTTGCTAGAATAGAATATTTTGGAAGTAAGAGAAACGTTAAACAAATGTGTAAAAACCCTAGAAGACAAGTCAGATCAGTAGAATAAATATATAAATGTATTATCTTCCAGAAAGACAAGTCGGCCCAGATAGGTGACAAGAACCACTATAAATAAGAGGTTCTTTAGCTCATTTGTACACAAACTTCACTCACTCTCTCAATTATAGGGAAATTCTAGAGCTACAACTGCAAGAATGCAAGGAGCATCTTTTGGTGTGATTCTTGGTCTCTCTCTCTAGCATTATCTGGCCTGAGATATGCACCCTACCTTCTAGTATCACTTGGTGGTATTCTTGGTGATATTATTGGTGATATTATTAGTGGTATTATTGCTAGTAAATTTTGGGAAGAAGTGAAACTGCAACTACTGTAGTTGAGTATTGTTCTTGTTCTTTGGTTGTGGAGACTCTCTCCCTTGTGTGCTACCATTGGAGAAGGTGTGCTCCCCTTGTCTTATGATGTTGTTGTAGTTGGGGTGTTTTCTCATTCCATCTCTTGATACTATTGCAACTAGGGTTTATTTGTTGGTTCTAGTGTGGATTTACAAAATCATTCTATCTAGCAAAGGTTAAAACGCTTGAGGGTGGTTGAATGCCTATGGTTGGGTGACAATATTGTGATATTGTCTATGCTTAAACGAGCACATCGAAATATTATAACAGGTTATGGGCCCACACTACCTTAAGAACAAATTAATTGTTAGAAGGTAGATCGACAGTTCTTTGCCAAGCTCATTATAGCACCAGTTGCAACTACAACTAGGGTTTCTGATTTTCCAGCTACAACAAACCCTAACCTAATTCTTTGGGCACTTTAAGTGAAACATTTGGCATAATTTTTTGGGTATTCTAGTGTGCCCTAGCCTAGCTCACTCTCTAGTGCTCTGTTCCAGCAAAAATGTCAAGTTTGAATTCTTGGTCAAAGTCAAAATCAAAGGTTGTTTGGTCAAAGTCAAACTTAAAAGTTGACTTTTGGTCAAAATTGATTTTGTGGTCAAAGTTGAAATTTCATGGTTTCTGTCTTGTTCTAGTCATTGAACCTTTTTCTTCAGTTTCTAACCTCTTCTTGTCAAGATGGTGTCTAGTTTCATATTAGAAGACAAGTTGAATAATGCTACAAATTTCAAAGGTATGTACTTGTATATGGTTTTCAAGTTATATCATCCAACAAAGTATGATTTGTTTGCAGGGGATGTACAAGATACCTTGTACAAACAATGATATTGAATTTAGTACATTTAAAGTAACAAGCGCACCCTTCCTAGTAGTTTAGTCTCCAGGTTCCAGGTTTAATTGATCAAATTATTAAGTTTCAATTTGCACATATCAAGTTTGATAGTTGCTACAGTGCAAGTAAACACTATAGTTGTGACAACAATAATTGAAAGGTTATATTACTGCTAGGTATACTTGGTTATATGTAAGTACTATCGATATAGATGGTTATTGCACTTGTTTACAAAATGAACTAGCATCTCCTCTAGAAGTTATTTCTTGTTTTGCTCCTAGGAAGGTCACCTTGGTAATCCTATGATGAATACCATCCTTGTTACCATAAATATTTTCTTATGAAAATGATATTGGAAATACTTTTACTCTTTTTTTTCTTATTTTAGGCAGGCCACGGGCGATAGCTCTGAGAAGGAGCTAGAGTGGCATTTGCAAACATGGAGTAGATGACTACATAAAGTGGTGAGGGATGTGATCTCACCAAGTATTAATTCTAAAGGAAGCCTGCAAAGAAAAATAAGTTTTGGACATCATTCACTGAAGATGTGTGTGGATCAATGTTAACCTCCTCACTAAGAGGGAGAGTACACCTCAGATGATTTCAAGACATTCTAGAGAGAGGCCAGGACTAGGAGGGAGTTCAATAGTTCCTAAAATATTTAGTAGAATGGTTAGCAAAAAGAAAGAAATGATCCATTGAAGAATGTATCTATGTTTCTATTGGGAGAAGCAAATATGATAACAATATATGGTCATAATAGAATTCCTCATCGTATATTGAAAAACATGACTCCAGAAGAAGCTTTCTCTGGAAAGAAGCCAAGTGTTGAACACTTGAGGATCTTTGGTTGTGCTATCTATATTCATGTTCCTAAGGACAAAAGAAAGAAGTTTGAACCTTCAGGAAAGAAGGACATATTCATTGGATATAGTGAGTCATCAAAAGCTTACATAGTCTATGTCCTAGGTCAACAGAAGGTTGAAATCAACAGAGATGTGACTTTTGATGAAAACATTGGCTTCAGGAAATCTATAGAAGATTCCATGAGTCAAAATGATGAAGAAGAACATGAAGGTCCCAAGGAATAAACTACATGTTCTCCAAAACATATCAATGCAAAACCTTCCACCTTTGAAGAAGCATTCAAGAAGAAAGAATGGAAGGAAGTTATGATATCAATCCATCATGAAAAATGATGTATGGGAAATTGTGCCTAGACCTGAAGGAAAGTATGTAGTCACTTCAAAATGGGTTTACAAGATAAAGCATGTAGTAGATGGGAGTATCGATAAATACAGGGAAATATTCATGGCTAGAGAGTTATCCCAACAAGAGGGAGAACACTATGATGAGATGTTTGATCCCGTTTCCAGATACACCTCTATTGGAGATATCATATATTGGGTTGGATTTTACATCAGATAGATATAAAGACCTCCATTCTCAATGGAGTAATTGAGGAAGAAGTATACATAGAGAAACCTCAAGGTTTTTAGGTACACCCAAGAGAAACCCATGTATGCATATTAAAGAAGGCCTTGTATGGAACCAAGCAAGCTCCAAGAGCTTGGTATGCACAAATTGACAATAACTTAACAAGACTTGTTTTTTCCAAGAGCTATGCTGATCCATATATTTATTACAAGGTTGTGAATGATGCACCTTTGATCCAAATACTATATGTTGATGATTTGTTTCTGACAGGTGCAAAGACTCTCATTATTTAGTGTAAGAGGGAGTTAGCCTTTTAATTCGATACGAAGGATCTTGGTCTCATGCATTATTATTTGAGACTAGAAGTATGGAAGAAGTGTGGTGAAATAATCCTTGGGAAAGTTAAGTATGTTTTAAATATCCTTCAGAAGTTTGGGATGATCGATTGCAAATCCATGGAAACTCCCATGGTGACATATCTAAATAAGCTGAGAGACTCTAACTCCGATCCACTAGAATCATCCCTATACCAGTAGTTGATTGTATCATTGATGTATTTGGTGAATACTCATCCAAAAATTTTCTTTAATGTGAACATGTTGATCTAGTTCCAGGTGGAACCGAGACATAAGCATTGGATAGTTGCAAAGTGCTTTTTGATATATCTTCGTGGGATGCTAAATTATGGTTTGAGATATGCCTCAAATAGTGACGTACAACTACATGGATTTACTAATTCATATTGGTCAGGGAGTGCAGATGACAAAAATAGTAATTTTGGTAGATGTTTAAGTTTGGGCTCTACTATGATATAGTATGTTGCACTCAACACTGCAAAAGAGAGTATATTGCAGCTTGTGATGCTTGTAAGGAAGCAGTATGACTATGTAATATGATTTATGGACTAATTGATCAGGTGTTGGATATGAATGTGATATATTGTGATAATCAGAGTTGTGTGAAGATTTTGGAGAACCCCGTGTTCCATGACATGTTGAAGCACATTGAGATCAAGCACTATTTCATCCATGATAAAGTCCAAAAGGAATAAGTGATTCTCCAATACATCTCCACCAATGAGAAGACAATTGATATTTTGATGAAGCCTCTGTCCAAGATAAAGTTTGGATACTTGAGGGACAAGCTAGGAATTGTGGAGATAACTCCCTTGGTCGAAAGGGAGGTGGTGACCTCCTCGATTAAGAGGCAATG
>SNQJ01S0017059.1:0-18700 GCA_010110895.2 Picea sitchensis | reverse complement strand
CCATTTGATTTGGTTTTGAGCTTCCTATAGAAATACGTTTCCCTATTTACTTTTTAATACTTGCAAGAAATTTAGTAGTGGGGGATTTTTGGATGATCTTATGGGTGGCTTGTGGGGGGTTATATTGTATCTGAAACAATTGGCACTACTTTTTTTTTTTTTTGGTAATGAAGAACCAAATCTACAAGATCATCAACATACTTCCCTTGAGTTGTTACTAAGCATACTTAAGAAAGTATGTCCTAGTGCAGGATCACCTAAATACTTCCCAAGACAACATGTCTACCAATCTTATAAATTTGTAAACTCCAGAACCTTACGATAAACCTACTGAGTTCGGTAAATGGAGCATACTCCAGCATGCCAGATGTAGTTTTAGCTCTCTGTCTAGGAACTTGGCTTTTAGCCTCATGTTTAGGAGGTACTTATTTTTTTGTTTTAACAAATATAAATTTAACATATCTTTTCCTAATTTACCTATTCATACAAATCACACATGACTAGGAATCCTAAAGAGTCACTAAAGTGAATGTGCATGTTCTTACCTCTCATCTTACCGTCTTTACTTCTCCTTGTCCTAAATTTGCATACAAGAAAAATGCAAGAAAAGTCTAAGAACCTATATTTTTTTTATTTTTATATGTCATAAATTTCAAACAAAAAAAACTTATGATTTTCAAAAATAATTCCTATAGCAACTCCCCGACAACAACGCCAAAATGTCAGGTTATTTAGTTATCTAAATTCTGAAATATTTACTTTCTCAACTAGGGTGAGTGAGCTTATGAGATGTAGGTATTATAGTCCAAAAATTCCCTACATATGTATGCATGGCATTGGACTTTCCACTTACACAATTTCTCAAATTCATGTTGAGAATCCTTCTTAAGAAAACATTTTTTGGAACATGTATGCGCCCTGGTGCACTATAGCCCACATACACATGCACTCTGCATACTAGAAAACTTGTGTACATATGTCAGCTACATACTATATAACATGTTTACCTCCAAAAGGAATTTGGGGAATTCAGGAAATAGTTCAATTGCCTCCCCCATGCACAATCCATCAACTTTAGAGTCTACAGGGAAAGCCAATTTTCTTCGGAATTTTGTTGCCAATTATGCCAAGATCACTAAAGGGTTTATGCGTATTTTGAAAAAATGGGTCCCATTATGTTGGGATGAAGCAGCTCGGTGCTCCTTTGAAGCATTGAAATGTGCCTTGATGTCTTCCCCTCTGCTAAATCTTCCTAATTATGGAAAGGATTTCTTGTTGTATTTGGATGTCGCAGAGTCAACCATTGGCATGGTATTTTTTCAAGAGGATGAGAAGATCAAAGAGAACATTATCTCTTATCTTATTTAAGGCCTAGTTGGACCATAACTCAACTATACTCATGTTGAGAAGCTTTCTTTGGCAAGAGTTCACGTTATGCAACAGTTCCATCACTATATATTACTTCGCAAGACCACCATCATTGTCATAGTGAACCCTTTCCAGTATGTGTTAACACAATGGGTCATCGACGATAATATCAGTAGGTGGATATTTATCATACACAAGTTTGACTTGGATTTTGTTTGGGAGAAATCCAAAAAGTCCTTGGTCTTTGTTGAACTAATTTCAGAATTTCCGGTCGAAAGTGGTGATATTTCTCCCAAATAACTACCTATTAATGGAAATATTTTTCTTATTGCATTGTTAGACCCCTGGTATGGATATATACTCATGTATCTTCAGACTTTGAAGTTCCCTTCTTTTTCTTCTTGTGATGAGCTTCGACGAATACAACACCAAGCGTAGAACTACCTCATCCTTGATGACACTTTGTATCGTCGAGGGGTGGATTGAATTATTCGACGATGTATTACTCATGATGGAGCAGATCTTGTTTTAAATGAATATCACACCGGAGCATGTGGAGATCATCTATATGGGTTGGAAACAACCCAAAAGATTCTTCACACTGGACACTTTTCCCTTGTTAATCAAAGATTGTGTTGAGGCGGTCAAGAAGTTTCACCCATTCCAGATCTTTTGTTGGAATATGTGGGCACACCCAACTCCTATGTTCCTGGTTATTTCCATCGGCCCATTCACCAAGTGGGGGATTGATTTCATTACATGTCATCCGATTTTTTCTAGGGGGCATCGCTACATCATCGTAGCAGTTGAATACTTTACTAAGTGGTTCGAAGCTATGTTGACATTTAACAATGACACGAAAAATACTTCCCTTTCTATTTTCAATCAGAAAGTGGCTAGGTTTGGTATCTCAAAGGAGATTGTCACTAACCATGGCAGTCACTTCTAGAAAAAAATTATGTTTGAATTAACATCAAATCTTGGGTTTAAAAAGGAACATTCATATCTATATTACCCACAAGTGAATGGTTAGTTAGAAGCTTTGAATAAGTGTCTCGAGACTATTCTTCAGCGAACGATTAATTTGGCCAAGTCAAATTGAAATTTGATGTTATATTCAACGCTTTGGGATTATTGAAATTATGTGAATATTGCTACATGTTTTTCACTTTTTCAACTTGTTTATGGGATGGAGGTATTATTTCCCATTGAATGTTAAATCCATTCTCTTATGTTGGCAGTGGAAATACTTCCTGACACTACACCTTTTGAGGAACACCTTTTATATCTCAGGCAACTCAATGAGCAGTGCCAGGATGTAGCCTTGGCTAACGAGGATCATAAACAATGGTTCAAGTGTAAATATGATTGGTCTATCCACCATTGGATTTTCTCTGAAGGTGATTTGGTCTTGGTCTATGACCAAGAAAAATATCCCTTGGGGGCAGGCAAATTCAAACCCATGTGGTTCAGACCTTTCATTGTGAAAGAAGTATTAGAAAACAGTGCTTACCATCTGGTTGATTTCGAGGGAAATTCCTTAGCGGAGCATAGAAATGGGCTCTACCTTAAGAAGTATTACACTTAGGTTGGTCACTTGGGCATGACTTCTTGTATATATGTATATATTTTTATACATTTTTGTCTTTTTTTTTTTTAGATGTGTATTCATTTATGTTTTCTTTTCACTGTGGCATGTGTTAGGTGATTCAAAAGTCTATGTTGGGTTCGTGGATGGTGCTATCCAACAAACATAGAGGCTTGCTTTCACAACTTGGGTGATTTTTACACCTCGTGGTCAGCTAATGTCTTCTGGAGGTATTTTTTTAGGTGAAGAAACAAATAATGTTGCCGAGTACAATGTAGTGATAAAACTACTATGTGATGCCTTGTCACATAGTATTTCTCGCATCTAGGTTTATTTAGATACTCAACTAGACATGGCCTAAGTAAATGGGGTATACTGCATTTATGATCCCACTCTTCACAGAAAATTCCTTAGGGTACATCTCTTAGAATGATCTTTTGATTATATTACTTATATTCATGTTCCTAGGAGATTTAACCAACTAACTGATACATTAGCTAATCAAGTATTAGAATTGCATGTTTCTCACATGTAAAAATAAAAAACACACATACAAATGTAAATGCATTTGTAAAAATGTTCATCCATAGGAAAAAAATGATGTATATATATATATATATCCAAAAAATAGTTTCATGAGTACAAAGTGGGAATTAAAGCCTAAAAAATATTCGGTATACATCGATGGGATTAATCCCTCAAATACATAGTACAAAAAGTTCCATCAACACATAAGTGGTCCAATACTATCTATGATCTAGGCCTATTGGCCCTGCTATAGTGGACTATAGAGTTCGCAAGATGCCAGAATAGTTGGACCCAAGTACTGGGCACCCCCACTGCATAGCCAGGGGAAGATCCTCAATCTCTTCCATGGGTACTTCACAAGTGAGAGACGTGAGGTTTCTCTCTACTCATTGCAACACTCTCTCAGCCTCTCCGACTGGGGGTCCTCCTGTAGCCGTTGGTCCTCCTGCAACTGTTACTCTAGCCTATAGTCAAGGACGATGCTTGGTCCTGGAAACATTTGATGGTCAAATAGGTCCCACATCTGTATATAACATATATTTAATTTAGTACTATGACATTTACATAAAAATGATATATTTAAAAATTTAAAAATTAAATAACTTTAAAAAATGTGTTACCTATCTCGTTGCGCTCCTCGCCAGAGGGCATGGGCATGCCAGTATCCCTCAGGAAATTGATTCCTGCATAGGGATACTCCTCTATGACGGGAATCTGATGGGCCCACTAGTCAAATAATTTGTCGTCAAATGCCTCATGGGTTCGTCCTCCATCTTGTCTAGGAAGAAAAACTTCCCACCTGCATAATGTCAAAAAGGAGGCAATATGTCCCCGTACTATATCCCTTGGGATAAGACTAGGCACTCTCTCAAATGATTGTGCCAAACCTGAAGTTATTTTTTGTCCTCCTATGACATTCAGTGAGTTGTTTCTTCATGCATGTCAGAATGTTGGTACTCTAGTAAAAAATGGTAGCCTCTGAACACTGAGCTGCACAATGCATTTATGCACGAGAGGCCTGATGGAGTGCTACGAATCATGTGATCTGCTCGATAATAAATAGTACAATGCAAAGGTGGAGGTTGGTGATATTTTGAATCGACACCTGAGAACCTACTTTCTTGGTACCAGCCTCACAGTACATCCTGATGTAATCCTCAAAGTTATACAATCCTAGAGGAAAGTTCCTCAGATTGATCGGTTCCCCTCTCCGAGAGAGGCTGGTCAAGAAGTAAATATCCTCTATGGTTTGGTTCAATGATTTACCCTCTAGAATAAATGCCTATGCATCATGGTTCCATTACTCTACCAAAGAATTTACCAACCTCGGTTGTTCCCTACTGAATGGACACTAGAAGAAATTCCACAACCCACACTGTTTTAGCATAGAAATGGCCCTCGGATCCTCCTCGACCAAGACATCAAGTTCCTCATGTTCCCTTTCTCTCTAGTGTGAATAGATCATGTCGCACAAAAATTTGGAGAGTTTTTAGTGCTTGTTGTTTCTTTTTTGAGTTTTCAAAGAGGTTCGTAGATATGTGGGATGAGCGTGGACATCCTGTGTAAACACAAAAGTGACCCTTTTACAAGGGACTGCACCTCCAAAACTTACAATTAAACACAAAATGATGAATTGAAATGAAGGAGAGGTTGATTTGTACTTACTTGGCTCGAGTGTGAAGGTTTTTCTTCCACCGTAGCTCCTTGAATCCCCGTTTTGAGGAAGAGGGTTTTTTAACTTTTTGGTTATTTTACGAATTACAATGGTAAAAAATGAGTTGTCCATCTCTATTTAGAGACGTTTTTGGCCCTTTTTTCCGTAATTTGGTGCCTTTTTCCCTTTTTCTTGACTTGGTAGCTACTTGATTTCTCTTCTGAGATATCTTTGGGTCATTGCGATGAACTTGTAATTTTAGTTTGGTATTTTTCTTGATATGGGTTACATTTATATTGTCCCATGGTAAAAGTCATTTTTTCAATTTTTTCATATAAGTTAGGTTTTATTCCTCTACATTTTGCATATTGTTGACTTTTCCACTTTGTCATAGGATCGATCCCACCAAAGTGCGACACAGAACCTTTTGAGCTACTTTAGAAGTGTCGTAACTAGGTGGTAGAGCCTACCTCTACATGGATTCCCTAGGTAGATCCTTTGCTGAATTTTGTCATCCATGCTATGAGTTTTATTGTTAGGCTTGGGAGTCCTTATTAGTCCCACCATGATTACATATTGAAGCCTCATTCTTCTTTCTAGTCATTATTATTGGCTTTAACCACATGACTCCATAATGAGCATGGTTTGTTGTCTTTCAAGCTTCCTTAAATTTTGAAAGAAACATCCAACGCGGGTTGATTTATTCTTTTCGATCTCATCCAGATTACTTGAGAAAAGAAGCCCCCATGGAGTCATCTTTAAACCATTTTCAAACTCTCTAAAAATGAAAATATTGTCGAGCGACCTTGTTTCCCTTCACGCTCACCAAAATCAAATTTGAAGGCACATCTATCAAGCATTAGTTTACCCCTTTTTCAGTCCAGACGATTAATTTTATGAATAAAGGTATACCTTGGAGCTTTGGTTCGCTAGGATAGTATTCTCAGGCATAAGTTTAACCCTTTTTCGGGCCTGAGGGACTAAATTTTCGAGAAAAGAACATTCTCCTTAGTTTTGGTTTATCTCTTTTTCAGTCCTTGGAGATTACTTATGAAAATGGAAACCCCTCAGAGTCCATAGTTAAGCTCTTTTCAGACTCCCTAAATATGAAAAGATTGTCGAGTGACCTTGTTCCTTTCAAACTCATTAATTGGTCCAGAAAGAACATCTATCTGGCATGAGTTTAACCCTTTTTCCATCCAATAGAACATCTATTGGCAGGAGTTTAACCCTTTTTCCATCCAATAGATTTCATCTGTGAAAAGGTAATATGCCCTTGAGAGATAGAAAAGTTATTGGTAGAGTTCTCCCTCGCTTATATTTTATACTTTTTAGGGCTAAGGAGACCAAACCTGTGGTTTTGAGTCCATAGTTAAGCTCTTTTCTTAATTTGTTAAAATTGAAAATATCGCTGAGTGATCTTGCTTGTCTCAATCACACCTGCTAAAATGGAGTTTTGAAGAGAGACGCCCTTTCAAGCATACAAGTTTAACCTTTTTCGCATCACTAACGGATAGTTAAAAAATGAACTCTTTGGAGTCTTCTTTTAGTGTTCTTTTTAGAATCTCTAACTTGAAAACCACCGAAGCCAGCCTTCTCTCCCAACAAAAATTCCATGGAAGGGAGTCTTCAAGGTGTCAGATATAATCATTATCACATGTCTCATCCTTACTGCCTTTTGGCCTTCCACTTCTCATATGCATGTTTCTATTCAAATGAACCTTCAAATCATTCCTTAAACGCAAGCCTTTGCAACATTGTTGCTACTATGATCTCATTTTCACCTTGACCTGGTGAATTTTTCCTCGAAAAGTCTTTATCCCGCATTACCATCTCTGTATTACATCAAAAGATGTTCCACAATTGAACTGGATTTCTTTCCCACGACACTATTACTTCCTTTGTAACATAGAATTTTTTATTATTTTTCAAAGCTCGTTAAATATTTGGAAAAGCACAAAAAATCAAATATTCCAAAAGAGGGGACAAGGATATACACTCTTTTTTCGGCAGAAAGGTATTCACCCTTGGAAAAGTACATACTTTTGTTTGTTCATCAAGCATTAGGATCTAGTATGACATTAGGAAGTTTTTCTCATTACATAGATTTGTTTCCTCCTCCAAGGTTGCCTTCCAAACATATGGGGAGTTTGTGGTGCCTCCGTGATCACGTGACTTAGTGTCAATTTTCACTACCTCGAAGTCTCATTCATTCTGCCATTCTTTTTCCAAGGGAGTTTTATCCAACTCCGAGTCCAATTCATTTTGTGCATTTTGTTTCTTGAATTTCATGAGTCAGACATCCTGAGAGTCTAGTAAAATCCATATTCAAAATCGATGAAGCGATGCCCGATGATCTGATCCTCCAAGGCCTTTTCCCCGATGACATACAAGTTGAAGACCTTAGGGTAGTGATTCTTACACTCATATTGTAATCCTACTTGAGTTTTGAAGTTCTTGAAGTTGTTGTTTGAGTTATGATGTCCTCATCTCCATCCACAGGCATCATTAGCCAGATGTATATTGTACTTGTATATCTTCAAACAGATTTTGAGATGTAAATCCACTAGATTGGTGATGCCTACAAATTATATATAAATTTATATGACATGGATCTAGAGTGTACTTTATTGGAAGCCATGACTAGTTCATCCTAATCATGGGTATGTCTTCCTTAGAGAGCCATTGTTTCTTCCTGGATGGCACACCTCCCTAACTCGGGTCCTGTGCTCACCTTCAACTCAATGCCTTCCCACTAGTAAAGATATTGTACTTATTTTGGCCATCAATTTCTCTTCTCACCTCACACACTAGGCATATGCAAGTAGTCCAAACATTTCCTACATATGCATACATGGCATTGAACTTTCCACTTACATAATTTTCCAAATTCATGTTGAGGATCCTTCTTAAAACTATTTTTTGAACATGTACGCTCTTTGCACTACTATAGATTATGTACACATGTGCTCTTCATACTAGACAAACCGCATACATACACTAGTTGTGCATACTAGACAACCTTCATACATACGCTAGCTTCATACTCATGTCCTGTTTACCTCCAAAATTGCAAAAAAATTAAAAGTTGTAAGGAATTGCCAATTTGCTTATGTGGGCTATGAGGGGTTTCCCAACCATTTTGAATCCATTGAATCCCATCCCAAACCTGGGACAACCTTATTTTTCTCATATAAAAGAGGTTTTGGGGGTCCCATTTACAACACTCAAGCAAGAGAACAAATAAACTCTACCAAATCCCCTTCCCCTTCTAGCCCAAGTTTTGTAGCCCTTTCAAGATTTGGCCTCAACATTCTCCTCCAACCCTTTCTCTTTATACAACCCTTTCCATTTTCCCAAGAGATCAAATGGTTGTGAGAGGCAAGTATGTATCAAGTTGTGACCTTGGAGCACAGTAAGAGGAGCCCGTGACCTGCCCTGCCAGAAATGCTTTCCGACAAGAAGGTTGTGGCTATTTGTAATCTTCATATCTGAATCAAAGAGTTCTTTCATGTCCCAATACATTGTGTCCTTATTCTTAATTGATTAATGCATATATATTCATATATGAACACTAGCATTGATAAGTAGAGATATTATATCTTGTAGCATTGTTTTTCTAATTTGTTTGTAGACGCCTTGGGAGGAGGCCAACAATCCAAGAAGCTACAAGGTGAAAGATGTATACACTAGGTAAAAGCACCATGTACACCCATTTCTCTTTTCTTTTAAGTTAAGATAGTTTTGGGGTAGTTTAGAAATATGAATTGCAGGGCAAGGTTGTGTTAGGATTCTAGTGCATCGATACATTTACATGGAAAAATGATTCACTATGGTACAAAGATTTTATATCATGTAAGGACTCCTAACTCAAAACAAAAGGTACTATTAAGATTAGAATACATTAATGGGAATTGTACACCTCTCCAGTAGGAGTGCATTCTGGATTTTTGAAAACCTACCTAGAGTCAAGAAGGATTTTTTGGGATGTCCTAAACTAATGTTCAAAGGTTTGTATGTGTAATGTGGTTTGCCAACAAAATGGTGTGGAAACAATTAAGACCTCTGGTCTTTACAACCATTATCCATCCCAAGTCGTTGGGAGGAGGTTTCCATGGATTTCATCACAAGGATACGTAAAGTCCAAGGGAAAAGAGTGTCATCATGGTGATTGTTGATAGACTTACCAATTACGCACATTTTTTTTTGCATTCTCTCATCCCTTCAAAGTTAGCACTTGCCACCCCATTCATGGAGACAACAAAGCTAATGGCAGCCCAAAGATTATTGTAAGTATGAGATCCCATCTTCCATCGACATTTTTGGACATAATTATTTTCTTGTTTTACTCAATTGATCATAGCTCATCCTATCATCCTCAATCTAATGGAAAACTGAGATAGTGAACAAATGTCCGAAGGATACCTTCATTGCTTTCTATCTCTATAAACAAACAATGGTTCAACATTACTCTTGGCGTATCGGTGGTATAACACTTCCTTTCTTCACACTACAACAAAATGACACCATTTATGTCTTTTATGATACTCACCTCCTTCCATCACTTCTTAAAAGAAAAATCTAAGGTTCAAGACCGGAAGATCACATCGAATCAACAACAAATTCTCCAAATCTTAAAGGACAACTCAATCATGGCACATAAAATATGATGAAACAACAAGTGATCAACACGAGTGAAGAAGTTTTGAAGTAGGGATTGGGTCTTTTTAAGATCACAACCATACAAACAGATGTCCTGCTAAGCCAAGCATAGTTGATACTAAATTATCACCAGCACATGGTCTCATAAGGTGTTGTAAAAAGATTGGTACCGCCATGGCATACAAATTGAGCCGCCTCGCATCTCTACTCTGCACACCGCTTCCATGTTTCATGCTTAAAGAAGGTTATAGGGCGACAAGATCCCGCCTACAAACTATATCGTAACTCGACGAGGGAAGGAAATATATTGAGCCCTCAAGCCGGGCCACTCCATTACACAAGAATTCGCCAATCGAGGAATAGATCCATTTAGGCATCTCATTAAATGGAGGAAATTACTGAAGATTCCACTTGGGAAGATGAGTCTTTTATACGTATATCCAGATAATCAAGGGTTGTGGACAACACTTGTCTCATGGGAGGGGCATGTTAAGCCCCATTATTGGCTCCACAATTCTAATTGGGGCATATTAGATTAGTAATGTTATTTCTATTATGTCAGCTTTAGGCCATTTCATTTGATATTTAGGCCATTTGTTGTAATTATACCTCCTAGTCTCCTATATATACCAAGGAGACATTTTCATTTTGAATCATCTTGTACTTGAACATTTAAGTGGGGTAAAAGGAGGTTTCCCCCTCGAAGAGGCTTGTTATCTTAAATTATCTCGGTTTCAAGATGTTGAGTACTTTTCCTGAGGTTTTTGCATGCTATATTGATGTTTGGTTCTTAACATCCAAGAAGCTACAAAGGTGAATGATGTATACACTAGCTAAAAGGACCTAAGGTACACCTACTTCAATTTCTCTTTTATTTTAATTTAAGATAGTTTTGGGGTAGTTTAGGAATATAACTGTGTTTTAAGGGAAGTTAGTGTTATGCCTGTACTTCGACCTAGTATAGTAATAGGGGGATTTTCCCCACTATCAATAGACACTATGTGTGCATAAATAGTCTTGTAGTCACTTAAGAATCCTACAAAAAAAGTAAATATAATGAAAAATAAACTAGGAATTTATGTGTTAATTCATAATGAAGCCTATCTCCAGGCCAATTACTTATACTAACTTTCAATGGTATAAATTCAATATATATATTTATGCAAGTGTGTGCATTTCTGTATGTATACCCTATTGATTCATGTAAGTTTGAAGTCTAGTTGAGACACCTTATGATGCAGGAGCATCTCTCCACGTCAGCCAGCCAGCCAGCTAGCCACGCCAGCGAATTCAATCGCACACTAAAGGGAGGCGCAACCTCATTTAAAATCTGAATTCAATGTAAATTAAATTCTTAGGCTGGTGAGCCATGGAAGTCGTGCCTTTGTGCAGGCTGTAGATAAGATCGAATTTTATTGTAGATCGGCTGAGATCTAGATCTAGATGCCGGACTAGACAGCCATTTATTGTAATTTATTAGAGTAGGTGAACCTAGAGGGAAGCGCTCGATGAGCCCCTCAGGTAAAAGAGATTTTCAGATCTCATTTTGAGTTAGTAAAAGTTGTAGTAAATGTAGAATAGAGAAGAGATGAGGAGAGCTTGAGAACACCTTCGTAAAATACATGCATTTGTCATTTTTAATAAAAACAGAAGCAGTTTTTCCTACATATGTTCTGTCTTATATGCATGTCTGTGGGTGTTCATTATATGTTGTATTTGTGTGTTGTTATCATGCATTTGCAGGGAGATTGTGTGATTTCAGGGTTGAAGGTCTTTGAGGTTTCATGTTAGGAGGGTGTGACAGAGTGCTGCGGACTCTGAATACCAGTGCATGTGTGCACTTATGAACTCTGAGAACTCAGACGAAGACGTGCTGCGGCACAGGAACTGAGATCAACAACTCGGAGGAAGACCTCAAGGTTGTTGAATACCTTGGAGGTAAGGTTGTGTGAGAGAAAACACAGTTGCAGACATAACTTAGCAGTGAGTTCTGTAAAGTCTCTGCCAAGTGGGCATTGAGCATATGCACGGGTTGCGTTGGAGAATAACTCTGTTGTGAGTTTGAAGAAGACCAGAATAATTGAGGATTCTGTGTGAGCTCTGCCAGGTGGGCATTCAGCAGGTGCATTGGTGCACAGGATAAGAAGACATAACTGTTGAACATTCTATGGAAGGAAACACTTTTCCAAATGGGCATTTGGGTCTGTGTGCAGATAAGCATAGGAGAAAAGA
Organism: Picea sitchensis; assembly: GCA_010110895.2. Classification (NCBI taxonomy): domain Eukaryota; kingdom Viridiplantae; phylum Streptophyta; class Pinopsida; order Pinales; family Pinaceae; genus Picea; species Picea sitchensis. The sequence goes on along the minus strand of SNQJ01S0017059.1, from coordinate 6,668 downwards.
AATCTTTGAGTTCTGGAGGTGGAAGAAGAATCCACAGAGGGATCTTCATATAGGGTGACTGAATACCTAGAAAAGACTCAGCCAAAAGTCGCTTGAACAAAAGGATAGCCAGGGAGGCATCCATTTCATTCTCCATCTGAAGGAGAAGAAGGGCAAAAATCCGTCAAAGGGTCTGAGTGTTTGATGTAGCACAGGAGGGACAACACTAGCGTGTGCATGAGGAGGCTCTGCAAGGAGTGCAGGAGTTGAAGAATCCTTTGAGTATTCATTGAAGGAGGAAAGCTCAGGAGGATTTAGCACGTTTCATACATGCATCACAAGCTCAGGATTGAAGAGATCGTAGATGACAAGGAGTCAAAGTCCGAGGTCTTAGATAAATCGAAGTTCTCCTAAGTGCAGGAAGAAGGAAGACGCGTGAGCTCGAGAGAGAGAAACAACTGTCGTTGGATACAGTTGGAAATTGGATCTGGACCATTGGTTTTCATGTCCAGGAAGGTGTCGAGGGAGCGCATAGGAGAAAGGGATCTGAGCCATTAGATCTTTCTCAGAATCCCCGACAGCCATTGGATCTGCTGGAGTTGCGTGGGAGTTAACCTTGTGAACAGGAGGAGAGAAGTCCCGACAGTCAATTGGAATATCGACCATCGGGAAATCGTGATTCTCGAGGTCGTGAGAATTGGGACACCAACATCCGCGAAATCCTAGCAGAGGATTTGGTCTGTCCGTTGGTGGAGGAAACGTGGTAGAGATCGAGCGCCATCGACACTTTGGCGTATTCGGGAAATCGACATTCTCGTGGTTGAGGGAGCCAGGACATCGAAAGTCCCGAAATCCTGACATAATCAGGACTGTCCACTAGAGAAGGGACGCGTGGAGGAGATCAAGCGCCATAGGCATTTTGGCACAACGAAAATTCGGCGTTCTCGTGGGCAAGAGGTCGGGGAATCCATAGAGAAAACCCCGATACAATCAGAGCCGTCCATCTGTGGGACAGGTGGCAATCATCGAGAGCCATCAGCGTTTGGTCCCATCGGGAAATCGGGAATCCCGTGGACGTGGTGTTTAGGCATTTTGAAATCATGAAACGCAAAACCCCGATGAGTGGGGGCCAGCTGTCATCACAGCAGAGAAGGAGGACAGAGGCGCAGTGGAGGCCAGCTGTCAGTGATCCGGAGGAATTCAGGGATCGACATATCGCGAGTCTTGAGGACTTGTGAATTGTGACATTGCAAACGTCGAAACTCCGATAGGAGTAGCCTCGAAAGGAGATAAGGCCATGGTCACAGAGGAAGTGGTCATATGGTGGAAACTTAGCTCAGGAGGCCTAGCGTGAAGTTAAGGCGCATCGGGAATCGAAGGATCACAAATCCAAAGGGTGTGTGCACATCGACACCGAAAGGTCTGAAACCCCAATGGAGAGAATGACTGCAGTCATATACGAGTAGGTCACATGGACTAGAGCCTAGCCAGGAGGGGATAAGAGAAAAGGAGAGCTCATCGGGAAATTGAAACTCAAAACCCCGATAGAGGGATATAAGGCTGCGGTCTTATGGTATGTGGTCGTATGGACCAGGGTATAGCCGGTAGGGGATAAAGGCTGAAGAGAGCTCATCGGTGATTGGGGAATAGAGAGGATAGTGAATCTCGACAGCAGGAACCCTGAAACCCCGATGTTGAGTCGGGGATAACCATGGTAAAGTGCAGAAGGCCGTGAGGGTGAGCGAAATGACCTGTGGATCAGGTGTTTGACAAGGATTCCACTCCAGAATCTAAGGAGCTAATTCGGCTCGAAGAGGGGATTAGAAATGATCCTATGAGTGGGTGAGGAGTTGTCAGAGGATGTATCTCGCACCTGCATCACCTTAGATTGTAGATTAACAACTGATCTCAAACTAATTTACTCAATAAAATTGTAGTAAATAAATACTTGTAGAAAACACTAATGATCCAAATCAGACTATTACAAACTTAATCCCAAAATTTCAATTATTCTTTTTAATGCAATTGCAACTGTGAAAAATAGATAATGAAGTATATTCAATTAATAGAATTGAGTTACCTCGATAATTGTACTTTGAGCAACTGATAAAACCACAATTATAGGGAACCTTTCCTGTGAGGAATGATTGTAATTGAAATTCATTAACTATGAAAATATGTTGTAGGTTTGATATGAAATTATAGGAAATTATTTGTGATTATAGGAAATAAATGAAATTGCAGAAAAAATCTAATAATACATGAAAAAAATAATTTAAAGACACACCACATATCAAGGGGTCCTACTGGAAAATGCTGCCAAAAGTACTTAGAATACTAATGAATTGCTAACACCTTGAATGAAACATAAGATGCTTTGTATTCATCACTTGTGTAAAAGTTACAGATTACAAAATATCTCTCTCAATATTCACTTCAATATCGTGATTAACTACATACATCCTTTGTCTTTGGTTTTATAGATGTTTCATAATAAAGATTGAGCACTGCCATGAATACTACTCTGTTCCTATATTACTGCAATAGTTACAATCAAAATCTCATGTTTAGCACAAGGGATAGGAGATACCAAATTTCCTTTTCTTTTCCCTTGATATCCTCAATGATAAAATTGATCCAACCTCTTCCAACCTTGAATCCTATATCTTAGGATAAAAATCACGAGTTCTTCCAATTTCGGCTTGCGTCTTTCCTATTCTAGCTATTGCATTGACCAAGCATTGAACGGGAGATAGCGATTGTTTTGAGGGTGGAAAAATAGGAATCTTACCATCTCATTAAATATGTGAACAACCTCCAAATGGAAGTTTTTGATTTGGTGGAGCATGACTATGCAAAACTTGGACACACTGTAGGAATTAATTACAATAATATCATGAAATTCTGTTAATTTAGTAAGTAAATGACTTTTAATAATGTTTACTAGAAAAAATTAGGAGTTTGCAATTAAAAAAAACTTATTATATTAATCATGTTCATTATGCCATTATCTTGGTGAAAGTGGATAAAAATATTTTTTTTATCAAAATTGAAGGTAAATGGGCTTGATTGGATGGGTTAAGAGAGTCAAAATTGGCGCCCAACAGAGAAAATGGAGGTTAAATATTTTATTGAGTTAGAGTGTTGGTGTCTTCAAACCATAAATTTGGTTTCATTTTGTTACTTATGTCTTTGGTCAAGGCTCGAGTGCTCATATCAATTTGGAACAATTTCCAATCTTTACACTGATGACCTAGATCATATTTATTTTATCACAATTATAGAAACATGTTCGTCTTTGGTGATTTTCCATTTCCATTGGAGACAACCTTTGTACTTTCAAGGGATGAGTAGGAATTTTTAATTGCAAAAGTACCTTGAGGGTAATGAGTGTGGGGACTAAATGTTTTATTTATTATTTATGAATTGATGATTTTGTTTGATTCTAGGGCCCTCTGAGTCACTTCCAACCATGTACTAGAACGTTGTATTCTAACGTATGCTTGAATATCCTCCTTGAGGACATTAATGAAACATTATTTATAGAAATAATTTGTCAAGTTCTCTATATGGATGGATAATTTATTAGAGGATACCATAAAGTATGAGAATAAACATGTTTGGTGTAAGATAGTAAACCACCCCAAATAGTGAGTATATATCTTGAAATGGGCATGGATATCTTTAACAAACTATCTCCATGTGATGTAGTCTGCATAGGTTTTTCTTACTTCATTCCCACCATTGTCATCCTTGTGGATCTAGATATAGGACCCCCGCCCATAGTTTCATCATGTCATCCATAATTCCCTAGAGGGATAAGTAATGTTCCATTTTGGTGACTCATATTCATGGTTCAGAACCATCGAAATGATTTAGATCCACCTTAGGAGAACAATGCCAAATTTTATGATCCATTTCTCTATTGTTGTGTAGACCCAAAGAGGTTTGTGGGTGGCTAAATAGTCTTAAGTTATAATTTTCTTCTTGGTGTGGCTCAATGTGTGGTGAAGTTTAATGGTGTTCTTTTGGTATTTGTTGAGCTAGTTTACTCACCAACTTCTTAGTTAACAACTTTTTGAAGTTGGCTAGGTTCTTAGTCAACTTCTTATCTAGTTTCTTATTAAACTTCTCATACAACCCATTTATTTTCTCTTAAATTTTATTAAGATAATATTACATGTATTCCACCCTACTTGTAGTAGAGTGGGTGGTCATGTTGTCCAAGTAAGTATGAGGTGGTTTATAGTATTATTCTTCATTTGTGAGCTCACTGGAAAAATTCATTAGGTCCTAAGGACAATTAAGTGTCAAGTATTATATCTCTTTGATATATGTGTGAATTCCATCAATAGTAATCAACTCAATATCTCAGGGAAATAATTAAGGAGTCTCAACCGTGACCTTATCCATACTACTTGACTACCCAGGTACTAGAGAGTACTCTCCCCAAGTGTTATTCTTAGTTTAATATAGAAACAAGATGGCCGCTTATCTTGTATAAACATGGTTTCAAGTATACATAGGGGGCTTCCTATATGCCCAAGGGTAAGTGGAAGTGAAATTCCATATGCAGGTACTATTTGATGTGGTACTACTCTAAGGGGTACCAATAGGGGTTACAAGGGTTTCCAACAATGTGATTCAACTTGTATTTCCTATGTGTATTCTTCCCTTACAATAGTTTTACATGTTGAATGACAAATCATTATGTTATTTAAAGACACCAGAACATGTCTTTAAATTATGAGCTTTCTAACCTAAGAAGCTGAAAAATGTTTCCTCCATTACACTTGTTAGCCATTTATTTTTCTTCCCCATAAATGTGATTTGGAATTTGGGTAGTTACAACAATCCAAATTCTTCACCATTTTACATCCGATCAACTTACTCTTGTAATGATCCACCAATTTCCACAAATTCCACCAAATACATGTGGAGTTACAACTCACCAAATTCCACTAAAGCTTCCCAAAATACATGGATTCATGGCTCAATATAATCACAACACTATAATAGAAGTTGGACTGTTGGTGTTGCAACAATGTGATTTACAACACGGATGTTGCAACAATGGGTGTTAGAGGACTTATTTTACAACAATGGGAGTTGCAACACTAGTGTTGTAACAAAACAATTTACAACATGGGTGTTGCAACAACGAGTGCTACAACACCATAATTACAACATTGGTAGTTGCAACACTTATTTCACCTCACAATTACTATCTTGAAATTGAAACGTTTTTAGTTGATGCATATATCTTAAGCCCATATATGTGTTTGGATCACCCTTCCTTCACTAGGTTTATCCACTATTTTATTCAGGGAGGCTATGGAGTTTTGGACCTACTAAACTGCTTGACCTTTAAACCTTTTTCACGCCCATGTTATCAATAGTTGCGTTTATATCACTAACATGTGAAAATTACAAAAGTTGTAAGAACACTAAAGTGTGTGTGCGCATGGATTTTAATTTTTAGCGAGATCAATATTGATTTATGGGTGAGTGCAAGCTAATGATCGTCTCTCATGACGCGTTAATGGAAATCCAAACCTGGAAAAAAAATTGGTTAACTTGGAGGTATTATTCAAGGTACTTTTACAATGAATTTGAATATGATGTAAGAATATGAAACGTAGTAAATTGAGTTATCTTTATGAATATACAACTTTTATTCATAGATATTGTGAATTACCATGTCAAATTTAATTTTTTCTAATGGTGGTATCTTATTTTTCCAACAAAATACAAGGCACATGTTTTTGTTCGTGCAGGTGTTGAGTACCTTAACGATGGAATTTGGTTCAAAAAACTTGTATACTTATAAAGAACTCGTTTTTGTTGTGTCTTATTTTTCTTGGAAAATTTTAATATTAATTTAATATTTTTTTATAATTATCAAAATCAACATATGCCTAAAATTACAATGTCTTTTGTTCGTGTAGGCTAAGAAGGCCTTAACATGATCAATTTTTTAATATTTTTTTAGGTCGTAGGTATTGCTCTCCTCTAGTGTCGCATATAACTCATTTGAGAACTGGTTAAGCTGAGAAAAAGTTATAGGAAAAATAAGAGAGGTATGTATTATAGGATTTTGATATATGTGAAGACAAAAATATATAAAAATAGTAAACAATATTAATTTAAAAAAAAATTATATATTTGAAATACGCATAGTTGACTCTATCTATGTCTATAGTTTCATCAACAACTCAATTGTTTAGCCTATAGAAAAATAACTTCAAAGACAGAGATATAGAGGGGTATTCACAAAAATGGAGTTTTTTATGAATTTGCAGACTGAACCACTAGGTTTGTCATCCCGAACCTAAATCCGAGCCAACCAAGTCAACACACACCTTATCAATCCCGCCCAAAAAATTTGAATTCAAAATAATGTGTGTGTGTTATTAGGAGCGTGCATACACTCTAAGAGTGCGCACATGCTATAGGAGAACAAACATGTTCTTATAATTCATTCCCCTCTCTATATGTCTCTTTCCTCCCTCTCCTACATCTACCCCCCCTCTCTATCTCTTTCTCACTCTCCCTCTCTACCCCTCCTGTCTATCTCTCTCACACTCCTATACATGGTAAGACATAGACATGGAAATACTTAGAAATAACAATGCATGGAAATACCTATACCTAGACCTTATGTTGACATGCCTCAAAATCTCACACCC
>SNQJ01S0017058.1:82370-98242 GCA_010110895.2 Picea sitchensis | reverse complement strand
GGAAGGAGGCTACAACCCCCTTTCCTTGCCCTATCTTGCCACCTTGAAATAGAAATGTATATCAACTGTCACTACCACAATCATTGCCATTGTCACTGCCACTGTCAAAAACTTGTAACCTATCAACCTGTCATTTTATCCAACCTACCACTGTCAACCAATCACTGCCACAACAACATTTCCAACCAATCACTGTCTCATCCATGAAACTAGATCCACTCATCTACATATAACTCACGCCAAGATCACCAATACCATATCTCAAACCATATTCTCAACATCATCAACACACACCTCTACCAAGCATATACCAACATCACCACATACCATCACAAGATATGTGTCACAACCAAGTACCAACCTGTACATGTACCATCAACAAGCGCATCAACCTGTACCTATACCATCAACAAGCTCATCAAACATGCACCAAACTTGTATCACCACTTGTACCACAACAAGTGCATCAAGCATGCACCAACACCTTTATCATCAAAATATATACCATACCATGTGCCAACCATGTACATCAATCATGTACATCAATACCATACCATATACCATAAGATATCATCAATGAAGTGCCTCAACCATATTCCAAGAATATGTGCCAAATGTGTACCAAGAATAGATCTATCACCAACAAGTGCCTCTATCAATGTACCAATACATTACCAAGATGCACCAAATCACATGCTATCATTACCATGCATGTACCATAACATATACTATCATCACCATGCATGTACCATAACACCAAAACCATAAGCCTTAACCCTTACCTCTGATTCTGTAGCTGACCTGTTACTCTGTAATCTGACCTGTAGCTTCTTCCACATTCAATGAGCAACCTGATACTAACATTTGCCCAAATATGCAAGTTTCTCGCTAGACAACCATAGGACAAAAAGAAAGTGCCTCTCTAGACAAGATGGAGCAACAAGTGAGGGCCTCACTAGACACGTATGGAGCAATAAGTGAGGGCCTTGCTAGATAAGTATGGGCTAACCCGCGAGGATGACCTAAATTAGGCTTTCCTCAGTTTCTCCCGCTCTCCTCTGCAATTCCAAGAATATCACACTTCTCCCACTTCACTACCTCAGAATTATCCATTGCAAACTAGCCAAAAGATTACAATACTAGACCATAACATTCACAAGATATATATTCAATGTAAGTTTGTGAGTGTACTTGTGAATGACTCCTTGAGGGGTATTTATACTTTTTCTAGGTAACTTCTTCCTTTAAACTTAGTGCTTCAAGAGATTTCTTATTGCAACCCCGTTACCCTTTCATTCATTGATTTGTAACCAACTAGGACTTCTTGACCATTCTTCAGGGATTCCAACTTCACAAGGCCATATCTCCCTAACTGTGAGGAACCACGCGGTGTTCCACACATCACCATAAACAATATGATGTTTAATATCCATCTATGATAGTCTTACCTAAAATTAAAATATCCTTCATGAAAAAAATCCTCAATCAACTTTGGGTCCCATAACCACACCTTCAGGGCTACATGTAGACTACATCAAGTGCACCCAACTAACTCGCCATCAATTTTTCCAACATCTCTGGACCTCTCCAAGGGTTGAAAATCTCTAAGGGTTGACATCAATCTATAAGGGTTGAAATCAATGAAAACCAACTGTCCAAAACAACTTTCCAACATTTTTCTCATAATGAAATTGGTTATTCTCTGTGGAATCTTTGCAACTAGTTCCTTGGAGTGCATGGCCTATTCCAGTTATTCATATTTCTGTTCATCTGACTTGTGTTTTTCGAGCTCACCAATTTGTTGGAGATATTACACACTCATCTAGGTAATTATTTTCCTAAGGTTGATAGTCTAATGCTGAGGGTGCTTCCATAGATGAGAACATTCTCTCTTAAGAATATTCCCCTACAAATTAGGGCTCCTCCTACAAAAAAGGGAGCCTCCCCTCTTCAATTCAGAGTTAGTTACATCTCAGTTAGACTAGTTGAGGATACTTATGCATGGAAAATTTGGTTTTAATGCCTGAAGTTGCATGTTCACCTTAGTTTACTCACCAAGAGGGAACATATCACATGCATGCAACCAAGAGGGTGCATATCATGTGCATGCATTAGTTTCTCTCACCTCCACATGTGTGACTCAGTTAACTGATGATTTCATGGACTAATTAACTAAGACTAGGTCACAGATTACTTCAGTTTCTATCAATAAGTGTCTAGATCTCTCTAGATCACTGCTATGGCACATTCACTTATCCATGTAGAGTATATCATGTGTATTATTAATTTTTACTGATTCAATAATACAATTTTATTCTTTCTCTCAACCTTATCTCTCTTTATATTTTCTCTCTTGCATGCTTTATGTGATTTTTCTACTAGCTAGATTCCCTGTGCAATTTTCACCGAAACTTCACATGGTATCAGAGCTTTATTTCTAGGAAAAAGAACATAAACACTTTATTTGTAGGTTTAGGAGGAATATGTAGACATAAATAATGGTTTTTTCACTGAAAATTATTCTCACACCACATAATTATTTCAAGCGGAAGATAAAAATTCTACATCAACTCAAAAGTAGAGGCTTGTACTGAATAACAATGGCTATAGAGGTTGAGCCAATATTAGCTGTCAAGAAAAACCGGTATTTCAACTACATGGATGAGGCCTATAGTCTTATTTTCATGTCAATTTCCCTTGAGCTATTGTTTCACATTGAATCTTGTACTACTCCAGACGATATTTGGACAAAATTGGAATATCTCTTTGAAAAATAGGAAGATATGAGAGGCCACATGTTTGAGGTAGAGTTTAATTCCTTAGATCCGAGAAGATTTTATAATATCCAGGACTTCGTCACGAAGTTCAATTCCCTTCTTATTTATCTAAAGGGATGTGGTATTGAAAAATCAACTCAACACAAGCAATTGATCCTTTTTATTTTTTCAAAACTTGGTTTGGAGTATGTAGTGTTTGTCTCAATATTCCATACAGTGATATTCACTTTAGGATCAGTGTGGAAAATAACCACATTGGATCAGTTCATTGAGTCCCTAACACATTAGAAAGATAATCTCATCAAAATGGGGACAATCAAGGGCTCCAATGTGCATGCACTTTCTATGCATGAGAGAAACAACACATCCAATCCGAAGTCCAAGTAGAAAGGAAAGGGTAAGGTGCATTCCGAATAAAAGAAGGAAGGAAATTTAAAACCCTTTGATGATTCCTCCAAATCTGAAAGTGGAAAGGGAAAGAAAGGGAAGTAAAAATGTGGTAATTGCAATCCTTGTTCAATAGAAAGAAGTAGCTGAGAGGAAGAACATATCTCTCAAGGAGATGACAACTTGCATGCTACATGCAATGTATCTTACTTCCAAGCTTTGGGTTGAGGAACTTAACCTTGATAACTACATTTACAATAGATCTCCTCACAAATCTATCAAGGATAGGACTCCTTTTGAGGCATGGAGAAACAACAAACTGGAAGTCACACACTTCCAAATATTTGGATCATGCAGATGGGACCGCGTACCCTCTGAAAAGAGGAAAGAATTAGATCCTTGAGAACTGCATGCATCTTCGTGGGATATACCGATGGTGTGAAGGGTTAGATGTTGATTGATCCCTCAATGAATAATATCATCATTGAGTGAAGTGTCTAGTCTTAGGAAAGTATCATGCATGCACCATTGGAGCCACATGCGCAGACCTATGTACTTCCATCCATACGAGACATCATAGATGATGAGTACACTCATTTATATCATGAAGAGGATGAGCGACATCAGATTCCAAAGTGGGCACATATCACCCTATAGTCAACATGTAACTTTGTGGGAGATCCAACAGATCCGAGGAGGATGAGGTCCTAGTTTGATGAGCCTCCTCATGCACTCACAACTACCGAAATAGTGATTCCCATCCATTATTACATGGTTATAGATTCAAAACTGTAGACCTATGCAAACACTGCAGGGAATCCTTTCTGGGAAGCTAGAGTACAACTCTCTCCTTTAAAACCAGACTTGGGATATGGTTCCAATTCCTTCAGACATGAAGCTTGTCAGATCTAGATGGTTGTATAGGACCAAGAAGGAAGCAGACATACATGTGAGATTGTACAAGGAAATAATGGTTGCCAAAGTTTTTAAGAAAATCCATGAAATAAACTATGATGAGACTTTTTCTCCAGTATCAAAGATGGAATCCATCCATTTGTCCCTTGCCATTGCAGTATCTAGGGCATGGAAATTTCATCAGATGTACGTGAAGAATGAATTTCTTCATGGGGATATCTCAGAGGATATTTACATGGAGCAGACTCAGGGGTTCAAACATAACTCATCCTTAGTATGGCGACTGAAAAATTCACTCTATGGTCTCAAGTAGGCACCTAAAGCATGGTATGTGAAGATGGATGATTATTTTCTTTCTCATAATTTTGTTAGATGTAAATAAGATCCAAACATATACATGATGACAAACTCAGACTCCTTGCTGATATTAATTCTATATGTTGATGATCTCCCTTCTGATCATGGGAATTTTGGCCTCAACAATTGTTTTGATTAAAGAGACACACTGCGTGACATGTTTTCTATGACATACATGGGTTCACCACACTTTTTCCTTTGTCTCGATATTAGTCAGGATGCTTTAGGCATCGATCTACATATCTCATACTAAGTATGTCGGGGATCTCTTGGTTAGATTCCACATGATCATCTGCAAATTAGAACAACCACACCATTTTTGTTTGGGGTACATATTGAGGATGGAGGGGATATACCATTGGTGGAAAACACATTGTACAAAAATTGTGGGGATCGCTTCTATATCTCGCGAACGCAACTAGATCTCTCTCTTAGTAGGGGAAGTTTCGGGTACATGGGATCCTCATGATCTACGCTAGAAGTTATTAGCGCATCACCAGGATATGTTGGGGGGAACCATTGGTTATGGGATCCACTATGCAACATGTTGTGCATTGGATCTCATAGACTTCACATATTATGATTGGGTTGGTGATAGAACAAATTTACAAGTCCACTTGTAGATGCGTTCTTAGTTTAGGTTCGGTCCCACATCATTGGTTGGTAAAAGCAATCAACAATTTTATTTTTAAATCCCATTGAAGTCAGTGCAAAGTGGTCAACATCACTATTTAGGTACTTTGGATTCATAACTTTCTCATTGAGATCGAAATCTAGTTCCACCATTTGACTGTCATTTGGCATGAAAATCAAAGTACTCTCAAGTTTTGCATAGACCTAGTGCAGCGACAACAAACCAAACACATCAAGATCCATATGCATTACATCGGAGAGATGGTACATGACATGATCATAAATTTGCAGTAATTTCCATTCACCAAATTGACTTCAAACATATTGTCCAAGACATTTACTAAGTGCTATTTCCACTTCCTACATGATTGTCTTAGAGTGAAGGACATAGTTTGTGAGTAGCTTCCTTTCCTTCTTCATTTTGATGCATTGTATTTTGAGGGTGGGTTTTCCTCTTTCCTCTATTTTTAGTGTTCATTCTTAGATGAATTGTAAAATGGGTACCTAACATGGCCATGGTTTCTAGGACCCATTCATCATTTACACCAGAAGTAGTGTTAAGGACCCATTCATCATTTACACCCGAGTAGTGTTCAGGGGGGTGTTGGAGATATTACACACTCACCTAGGTAATTATTTTCCTAAGGTTGATATTCTAATGTTGAGGGATATTCTATAGATGAGAATATTCTCTCTTAAGAATATTCCCCTACAAATTGGAGCACCTCCTACAAAATAGGGTGCCTTCCCTCTTCAGTTCAAAGTCAATTACACCTCAGTTAGACTAGTGGAGGATACTTATGCATGTCAACCTCAGTTTTAACATCTGCAGTTTCATTTTCACTGTGGATTACTCACCAGGATGGTGCATATCACATGCATACAACTAGGAGGTCACATATCATGTGCACAAATTATTTTCTCTCACCTCCACATGTGTGCTTCAGTTAACTAATGATTGCATGGATAAATTAACTAATACTAGGTGTCATATTACTTCGATTTCTGTGAGTGAGTGTCTAGATATCTCTATATCACTACTATGGTGCATTATCTTATCCATGTAGAGTATATCATGTGTATTATTCATTTTTACTCATTAAATAATACAATTTTATCCTTTCTCTCAAGCTGGTCTCTCTTTCTCTTTTCTCTCTCACAAGCTTTGTGTGATTTTTCTACTAGCTAGGTTCTTTGTGCAAGTTTCACCAAAAAATCACACAATTTAGGGAAAGTGGCATTTGATTGAAAATATGATGGCTTCTTTATTTAGTCTCACGCATATATTGAGTGAATTCTTCAAATCCCTTTCAAGTTTTTCTCCTGTTTGTTGATAGTTAGTAAGGGTAGCATATTTTAATTTTCTTTCTTAGCCAGTCATCCTTGGGAGGGATTCAAGGGTATTTGAGTTATCCTCTATTCATTTTCTCATCTCATCCAAGCCCATTCATATCCCCATGAATTCAATGTTCGTGGTTTGGGTTTTGTCCATTTGAGCGAGAATTTGAGTCGCTTTCTTTTGAATTTCCAGGACTCAAATATACTCTACCTTTAATATTCTCTACCTTTCTGGAACTCCCCCTGTCAATAACTCCCCCCCTAAGGATTATAATTTTTCTCTTATGTATTTCAAGGGGCTACCTCAAAATTGTTGCTAGTAAAAATTTGTACACAATCACTATTTGTAAGATATTTACCATTGATCTAGGAAGACCCTTCTTATGATTTTACTACTGCTGATCCAAACAATCAAGGCCTAACCATAGCTATCCTATCTCTATGCAGACTCCCCTTATCAAATATGTTGTTCTATTTGTAGTTGGTGTACTGCGGGTGATGCTAAAACCCCCTTTTTGGTAGGCTTTTGAATACACTTTGTTTGCATGAATTTTCCTTGGGTTGTACTAACTCCCCCTGGGATAATGCTTCTTAGTCTCGATCTTTTTATATTTCTATTTTTGCAACATGCAATCATATGCACTCTCCCCGCTATTATTTTGGTTCTATTGAGCTCCCAATAGATTTCAACTGAAATTTTTACTGAGAAACATGAATGAATCCCATCTTCTACCGAAGATACTGAAATGTATCTCTAGGAAGGGGTTTGGTAAACATATCTGCAATTTGTTTCTTGGTAGGATCATATGACAACTTGATAGTCAATCATTCACACATTCCCTCAGAAAATGATATCTGATTGGGATATGTTTTGTCTTTGAGTGGATTACTGGGTTTTTGGAAATACTTATGGCACTGGAGTTGTCACATAATATATAAATTGGAAGCCTGTATTCTACCATAATTTCTTTCAGGTCTTGCTTCATCCAAAGTATTTGTTTACAATAGGATGTTGTTTCAATGTACTCTGCTTTTGCTTTGGATAAGGAAATTGAGGATTGTTTCTTGCTTAGTTAGGATACTAAACATATGCCCAAGAAGAATGCTCCACCACTTGTGTTTTTCCTATCATCAATACTTCTTTCCCAATCTGCATCAGTGTATGTTATTAGAGTCAAATTCCCTCCTTTTGGATATCATACTCCAAAATCCACTGTGCCCTTCAAGTATTTGAGAATTCTTTTGACTGCCATCACATGTGATTCTTTTGGTGCAGATTGAAATCTTGCAACCAATCCAACAAATTGCATAACATCAAGCCTTGATGCAGTTATGTATAAAAGGATACCAATCATTAATCTATACATGGTGTGATCTGGCTCTAGTGATTCATCATCCTTACTCATCTTGCAACCTCTTATCATGGGAGTACTAAAAATCTTACACTATTCCATCTTGAATTTATTTAACATCCCCTTAATGTATTTTTTCTGAGAAATGAATATTCCTTTATTTGATTGAGAAAAAATCAAACCTATAAAAAAGGACATGTAACACCCCAGGTTTTAAACCCCATATTAAATAATGTATTTTTTTAATTGTCAAGAGGCCAGAGGGCCCAAACAATTAAAAGAGGTCAGTGTGCCTAAGCAATGTAATGTTTTGAACATTATTAATAATAAGCACATCGTTGGCTGCTAGACGGACAATGAATAGAGTTATAGGGGGTTATGATTGCACAAGAGAGGGGGAATGAGGGGATAAATGCTTATTTCCTATTTTAATTACCCTTTTTGTCTAAGGGAGTGAATCAGTTACGTGAGCTTCTTGGAGAAGCTTAAGAGGTTCTTGATTCCCCACAAAATGATTAAACCTGCCGCTGGTTTGTTGGGGGGGTTTGTTTTTATCACTCGTTCACTTGATCAATGGTTCATTGGTTCACTCACTTACTCATCCGTTCTTTCATTCCATTCTTACCTATTACTCATTCATCCTTCATCATCCATGTATTGGCTTGGGGAGAGGGATAACGAACTGTCGAAGAGTAGCCATGGTATTGTTGGCTGTAGTGGTCGTTGGTGTAATCCAACCATGACTTGAGGCCTGCATGTCTAAGATGAGTTGGCCTATGTCCAACTTTGTTCACAGTTGCGAGTCCTGAGAGTTCCAGCATGGAGATTCTGGACCAGTTGCACTGGAGCCCTGGAAGGAGAAGGACTGCCTGAGGGACTTCATGGTGAAGAAGGGTGGGGGTCCATTCTCTTAGGTGGTGCAAGCTGGGTAGAAGAGAGCTGGGTACCTGGATTGCTATGAGCACTGGGAAAGCCTGTGAGAGATTGATTGCTGACTAGTTTGGGAAGCCAAGTAACACTTTGGAACCGTGCTTGTGGATCCATAGCCCTGGCTCGAGGGTGACACTGCTATTGAGATTTGGAACAATAATGTCTATGGTTTGGTGGAACGTCCTTGGTCTGCAGCCAATTGGTGTCTTCTTTTATAAAGATAAGCTCTCTCTCATTTGCTATTATTTACCTGTATATGATTGTATTCTTCTGTGTATTTATTTATCATTTAATTCAATCTTTAAAATATGCATGCTAGTTATTGTTGTGCATGTCATTAGATATTTTCTTTTATGCATCCTTATTAAATTAAAAAGGTATTGATAAGAGAAATAAGTCCAAGGGTGGGCTTGAAGGTAGCATTCCCTGGCCTGTGGGTGGCAACATATGTTACATATTGGTATCAGAGATTCTGGTTGAAACATCAAGATAGTATGGGTCAGGTCTGTTGGTCATAGTCTCGTGGTTGAGATCGAGTTCTGATCTTGAAATTGAAAATCTTAGGAGGAATGCCATTTTGGAGTCTACGCAAGAGCTAGAACATCAGATATCCTTTGTAAGGGATCAAAGGATTGTGACCATCCCTTTCGAATTCGAGAACGATCACCACTGTGGCATCAGAGGGTAGGTGAAGAAGGGTCATTTGATGAAGGTGAAGAAAAAGGTTGAGTAGGTTTAAGTCTCATTCGTCAGATATGAGTGTGATTGAATGTGAGCCGTAGATCTCATGGAGGTTCAGAGGATCAACACTCCAGGAGAAGCGAGCCCTCATGTTGCATGCAGGAAAATATCCCGAAGCCCAAAGTATGGATTTAATCTAGACCATCTGTTATGGAAGANCTTTGTAAGGGATCAAAGGATTGTGACCATCCCTTTCGAATTCGAGAACGATCACCACTGTGGCATCAGAGGGTAGGTGAAGAAGGGTCATTTGATGAAGGTGAAGAAAAAGGTTGAGTAGGTTTAAGTCTCATTCGTCAGATCTGAGTGTGATTGAATGTGAGCCGTAGATCTCATGGAGGTTCAGAGGATCAACACTCCAGGAGAAGCGAGCCCTCATGTTGCATGCAGGAAAATATCCCGAAGCCCAAAGTATGGATTTAATCTAGACCATCTGTTATGGAAGACCCGTGTTAGCAGATTGGCCATCTCGGTAATTCAGATTTCGGGGGAATTGGAGTGTGCCAGTGTGGAAACTTTTGAAGCCTGAAGTTCCAAAGCCTAAAATTCTGAAGTGACATGGCTCGCGATGTCACTTGGGATGATGTGGACACATGGGATGTGTGCCACATGTCAGTTAGTTTTGAACCTATGGAAGATTGAAATGTCAGTTAGAACGTGAAATGTGTCACCTGCCTGATAGGGCCACGTGTCTGCTTCTAGTATTTCGCCACATGGCGACAGATCGTGCAGTTCAGAGACTGGGCACTCCAGAGGAAAAATATGTGACAATTTGCATTGGGTCGAGAACTCCCGAAGGCCAGAGTACATATCGACCGTTTCTCCCAGAAGACACGTGGCAGTAGATATCGTAGTCTGGAGACCTTGTACTCTGGGGATTTTTAAGTCTCTACAAGTGAAAAGTGTCGAAGCCCGAAGTTGTGAAGGCACATAGACCATCAATTTAGGATACCTTCGGGATCAAGAAGTGGAAGGACAGGGTAAGCACTTTGGAGAATTGTCACTCCAGGAGAGTTGAGTAGCGCGGGAACTGAATGTCCCGGACCCCCGAAGCGTAGAATTAATAGAGGGTTGTTCGTCCAAACACTGATTAAGTCGCATATCATCGATATCATGAAGCCTCCAGATGGGGGCGAGGTCGTCCCTTTGACAAGATATTAAATCTCGACTGTCCGATCCTTGTGGTGGAGCTATTGGAGATTTTAGCGAAGGGTAAATCTGGGAGGAAATAAGAGTTGAGAACAAAGAACAGAAGAATGTTGAATTCCAAAGGACTTGGTCTCGTCACGAGTCCCATGCGTAGAATGAAACTATGTATTATCCAAGGAAAATATCTGATTTCCGATGGTTGATGATAGGGGATCGACAAATTGTGGTGAAGTTTTCTCTTTTTTGGACAAAGAAAACCTCTGAAGTCCCGAACTTTGGAGAAATTCTGGACCCTTCATATTCGGTGACACGTGTCTGAATATTAACAAGGGTTTGTAAATTTAACATTTGATAGTCTGGGGGTGTGGTGGTGTTCAACAACAAAAACCTCCAAAGTTCTGAATCTCTGCAGTAAATCTAGACCGTTCATGTTTGAGGACACGTGTCTACAAATAAACTGATTCGATAGTTCGATGTTCAGGGGATTTTTGGTGTAGTGTGGAGAAGTCTCCCGAATATCTGAAGTTCTAAAGTCCCAAATTCGGGAGGCATTGGAGTGACATGGCCTGCTGATGTCACTTGGGGTGACGTTGACACACTTGATGCTCGCCATGTGTCATCGTGTTTCATGTTTTTCAAAGAGAGTTCATGCTAGTTATTATATGACACGTGTCACCCATCAGATAGGGCCATGTGTATGTGCCTTATTTTATGCCATGTGGCAATAGATCCTATAGTCTGGAGACTTGGCACTCCGGAGGATTCTAGGCATAGGCAGTTTGGGTTGAGAAATCCCGAAGGGTGAAGTTAATATCCACCATTAATCGGGAGGTGATACGTGAGGAAGGAGAGGGCCTCCAGTATTTCGACACTCTGAGATATCGGTGGAGAGGAGTTCTTGGGAAAACCCTGAAACCCAGAGTTGTGAAGGAAATCCTAACCGTTGATCGGGATGAGATACGTGGAAACAGATCCTGCAGTCCATAAAATTGGCACTCCGAAAGAGTTGAGAGCGTGGACAGTCTAGAACCCCTGAAGATGGAGTCCCAAAGATCCTGTTGACCATCAATATTAGCCATCAATTGATTTTAAACCCCACGATCTCCGATATAGTAATTCTAACACAGAAAGCGCAAGGAAGGATTTAACCTGCGGTTTTGTGTTGTGGTCACCTAGGGAAGTGGTTTGAAGGGAGTGCTTGTGAAAAATTAATTTCTGTATCAGCTAAGGGATAACATGGAAGTGTTATATGATGCATATTGATACATATACATTCTTCATGAATTGAGAATAAAAATGACCGGTAGCATTGTTTGGAAAATTTTGTTTATGAAATGCTTAATTCCAACAAAATGGTCACTTGCACATTTTGCAGAATTAAGGGGTTTAAACACATTAGTTCAGAATGAGTATTCAAGAAATGGAAGAAGGAGAGGGAGCTTCCATCCATGATAAATAGGCCAAGGGTCAGAATATCAGAGTTAGTAATGCATAGCTAGAATCTAATAGACACAAGGACACAGGGGAGCAAGAAACATTGATAGAAACTGTAAGAAGTCTGAAAATAGAAGTGCAGAGCTACACAAAAAACAATGAGAGACTGATGAGAGAACAAATTCAGATAAATGTTCGAGTGATGCAGAGCTTAAATCATTTGTAGAGAAAAGAAAAGTGGGGATCAAACTCAAAAAAGGAGGAAGAAGGTAGGTATGATGAAAGAAGAGATGATCGTGGAAGAGCTGGTTATTCAAGAAGTGAAAGAGAGACTCATAGACATCACTCACCTCCCTACTCAAAAAGGAATTTTTATGCATCTAAAGATTCCATAAGTAGTCTAGAGGTGTCTCCTATTAGGCACTAAAGAAGAAGACATGAATTGGATAGTTTGCAAGGAGAGTTGAGGAAGCTTAAGCCACCATCCTTTGATGGTGAAAGAGAAAGGGAAGATGATGCTGAGGCATGGTTTCTTGGACTTAGGAGATATTTTCAATTGCATAACTATTCATCAAACCTAGAAGCCAGGATTTCCACCTACCATTTACATGGGAAAGACACAATGTGGTGGGATCAATTAAAGCAAGTTGAACATATTAGTGAGAAGAGGATCACTTGGAAACAGTTCAAGAAGTACTTCCATAAGGAGTACCTCTCAGAGAATTTCTATGACAAGAAAATGCAGGAGTTCTTTGAACTCAGGTTGGGAAGCATGACTATGGAAGAATATGAGAAGAAGTTCTTGGGGTTGTTAAAGAGTGTCGGGTTCATTAATGATGAGAAGGTGAAAATACAGAGATTTCTAAGTGGACTGCCAACCTTTTATAAAGAAAATATTAGGTATGAGGAGCCCAAGACCTTGACTGAGGCCATCAGGAAGGATAAATACCTGTATGAGCAAGGCCATGGAAGAGAATCCCTGCAGAAATATTGGAAGGATAAGAAGAAGGAGAAGTTCGATCAAAGGAGGAAAGGATTCAAACCTCCCTTCAATAGGAATGAGCCTAATATAAATCATCAAGATCAATATGCTAAGGGTGAATCCAAGAAAGAAGACCCCTTGATAAAAAGGGGAAGACCACCAATCCAATGTTGGGGATGCAAAGAAGATCACCTGTACAAGGATTTCCCACAAAGAAAGGACATAATGAAGACTATGCACAACGTCCAAGAGGCTACAACAATTGATGATATGGGAATAATTTATGCAGCTTTATATGATCGAAAAGAAGAGTACCAAACCAATATGATCAAGGTGGAAGGTAAGATCATAAATCAACATGTTTCTATTTTAATTGATTCAGGAGCAAGTCATTGTTACATTGATCCTAATATAGTGGATAGATTACATTTGGAGAAAATTAATCTTGGAAAATCAAGTTTGGTTCAGTTAGCCACTGCTTGGAAAATTAAGTTTAGTTCAGTTAGCCATTGGAACCAAAAGGAGAGTCCATGATATTGATCAAAATCTGGACCAGGGGTCTAAAATTTGCTCAACTTTCAAAGTGCTCGGAATGCGATGAAAACTGTGCCATTGCGTCCGTCTCGTCTTCTTGATTCCGGCAGTATATTTACTTTCGAAAACAGAGTCTGTATGGAGAAGTTATCGCGATCTGTTCGCCAGGGAAAACATGCAAAAATTTGGATGCTGACTGGGCAGTCCGTACAGACTGACGTGGCAGAGGCCGTACAACTGACATGGCGACCGTACAGTCAACGTGGCAGGTGACGTGGCAATCCGTGATTGGCTGGCAGTGGACGAGTTACATTGCGACACGTGGCATCTTCTTGAGCGAATGGAAGGGTGCCACATGGCCCAATCAAGGGCTGCCATGTGGCACCCGGTTATTGGCTTGGTTTATTAAAATATTTGTGGGTCCGTGGGGTTCGACCCCCGGACCTCTATCCATGTCAAAGGTTTAACATAATTCGTCCGACCACTCGGCCACGTGTTAGTTCTTATATTTCATATGACAATATATATATTTGAATTCACCAAAGGTTGCAAACGTCGGGGGTCCAGGATGGGGCTAAGCCCTAGCCCCCAGTCACACGTATAGCGCATATGACCCTGATATCCAACAACTTGTGCGCGCGTGGGAGTTTTTTTAAATGGACCCGGTTCTATGCCATAAAATGACCACCGTTTTAATTGATTAGCGCGTGGATTATTGTTTGAAATGTAAAGCCCCGGTCGCATGGTGTGGTTTATATGACCATTCCTTTGTTTCAAATGGCGCGCGGAGTTGAGGTTTAAAAAACCCACGGGCATATCACCATTACTATTCACATATGAACTTTGCATATGTTAACCGACACGCGCGGGGGTAATATGTATACGACCCATGGTCATATCACCTTTATATATGACCGTGCCTTTTTGTATCGCGCGGGGTTGTTTCAAATAGCCCATGGTTTCGGGCGTAAATGCATATGACTGCATTGTTGCGCGCGTTTTAAATTGGGGTTTTTAAATTGTTTAACCCACAGTCATATCACGAATTACCATATGACCCTTGCCACATTTAAACGGAGCGCGCGTGGATGTGGTTTGGGTTATAGTTTTGTGTTTAAACGGATTTGCAACTACACACCCTCCACTTGTCACATGTGCGTTGAGCGGTGGCACTTAGCCCCTTTATGTGCGGGGAACGTGGCCATATGGTCCCCCCATGCGCCCAACTCCTCCGACTTGGGGGGCTTTGTTTTCATTAACCGTTCGACATTTTGGCGCATTTTGTGGAAGGCGCGTGTGTGCTGGGTTTAGGCACGAAAAACGCTCAGAGCCAGGTTCACTTTCAAGGAGGTGCAGAATGGCGAACCAGTAAACAGAGCTTGAAGGGGAAAAATGGTAGATGGCATAATTTTTGGAGTTTTTGGCCAAATGAGGCTGTAAAAGCCCAGCTAGGGGTTTTTGGACGTTCTGAGTCCATTGGTGATGTTTTCACAGGCATTTGGAGAATTCTTTTGCAGGTTTTTAACCATTGAAGTTTGAGGAAGATCCAGGAAGCTTGAAGCCCTCATTGTTTGAGGCATTGCTCAGATGAGCACATATCTATTTTCTGAGACTGAATAGTCATTTTTGACTAATTATTGTGCTCGGAACACATTGGGATATGTTTCAGATCCATTGGAGGACTTTTATAGGTGTTTTTTCCCCATTGAAGCTCAGGGAAGCTTGGAGGCCACATGTAGAAGAGGTCATTACTGGATGAGACAAGATCCATTTTCAGAGTTCTAATAGTCAATTTTGGGGTTTTTGTGTATTCTGAACCCAATGGTACAGTCTGTAAATCCATTGGAGTTGAGCAGCATCTTGTAAAAGAACATTTGGCAAACTAATCCCAAAGAGCCAAGTCCATTGAAGGAGGCTCAAGGAGACGTAGCCCAGAAAGGGTGAACTCCTTTATCACCTTGGTATTGTCGTGAGTTTGCTGTGTTATTTGCTGCACTTTACATTGCTGTGTATTGGTTTATAGCACATAATTAATCTTTTAAAAGAACCATTCCTCACACATTAACATTGACAAGAAAAAGCAAGAACTTAACACATAAACTAGTTTGCATATTTTAACACATGAAGCAAGGTCCTGTTAAGGTTTAATTTATTGAAGTAGAGGGTGCTTGCATAGCATAACAAGTCAGCCTTCTATTTCAGATCAGGTGGTATCAGAGCACAGTTTATTTTGCTCATGTATTTGCCAATGATAGCTTGAGTTGTAGCTGTTGGTATTGATGCAAGTTTTGTGTTGAAGTTTTATATCTTGCAAAGATGGAGGAAGCTTCAAGCATGGATAGT